>LDEV01003148.1:2012-26370 GCA_001014755.1 Blastomyces silverae
AATAGAGAGAAGGGAGAAAAGAAAACCTGGGCGGGTTAATTCGGGATTGGATATTTCATCGGCCCTGGTGTGCAAATGGGGGGGTAGGGGGATTGAAAAAAAGTTGGTGAACTAGGAAGGGAAGAAATCGAGAGAAAACAAAAGAATTTATAACAGTAGGATGGACGGAGACGTGGAAGAAAGGCAATACGCAAAGGTAGAAATTTCAAAAAAAAATAATAGAATGGAATCGATCATCACCCATCAATCCATCAGACTCATCAACTGCTGAAAATCACAATTTGCACAACCTTTCACACGGCATCGTTGAGGATATCGCACAAGCCAGTCGAGTCACGCACGCACACAAAAATAAAATAAAACAAAATAAAAAGCAAAGAGTCCCTCTCCGCCTACATATTGATCAGATGCACCTTCGCCATCTTCCTGAAGATATTCTTGTCTGCAGCAGAAGCGTCACCGTTCGATGTTTTGGCGCCTGCACCAGTACCAGCAGCAGGATCACTACTTTTCCAGTCGACGGCCCACTGCCTCAACGCGAATAGTTCATCGATAAACGCCGGGAGAAATGTGCCGGGGCCGTGTACTCCGTCTTTCACGGCGGCGCGCTCAGCGGCAATTTCGAGAAGGAGTAAACTGGCTAGCACTGCGAGGAGCTTGTTGCTTCTGTGCACGGCGAGGAAGGAGGCGGCCATGGTGCCGATTATGCAGCCGGTCTAGGCGGTAGAGTTGGGTTGGTTAGTTAGGGCAACGGCATCGGCAAGGGAAGCAAAAACAAATTGAAAATAAAAATTCGAGGTAAAGTGCTGAGGTAAGACTTACGCCTGTAATATGGCTGAGGAACTGGTGGCCATTGCCAATGGCGAGAGTGCGCTCGCCATCACTCAGGTAGTCCACACTGCCAGTGAGAAGAACGATGTTTCCTGGGAAAATTGGCGGTTATTTATACATTTCGGAATCAAGAGGCTGGTGGCTGCCTATGCCCATCCTTAAGGGAAGGGTTGTTATGTGTGTATAGATTGGAGAAAGGAAACGTGCAATATAATGGATCGTGTAGGCGTTGTTTTCTTTGAATATTTCCGGCCGAACAAAAGAAATGCATGCAAAGTAACACAAGAAGAATGGGGGAAAAAAAAGGAGGAAGGGCAGGGATGGAAAAAGCTTACTCTCCCGCCTCGCAAGGTCTTTGACAAGTTTCGCCTTTTCTTCGGCGTTCAAAGTACTGGGTCCGCTGTCGACGCCGACCTGATTCCCACGGGCTTTACCATACACCTGAATCAACTCGCTTTCATTGCCTTTAATGAGGTCGAAATATCCACCAGCAAGGAGTTGTTTCGTAGCTTTGCGGCGAACGTCGGTAGCACCAGCCCCGACTGGATCAAACACAACAGGGTTTCCTTCGGCATTATAAGCCCGTAGGGCCTGGAGGTAATTATCGACGCTTTCGTTGTTAAGGGTTCCCATATTAATTAATAATGAGCCACCGTTTTTGGCGAGGTCAGCTGCCTCAGGACCGTACCCGGACATGATTGGAGACGCGCCACTATATTGAAGTCAGCTATAATGAACCTGGCTGAATGATAACTCAGACTTATCCAGAGGTCCTACATCGCAATAGCAACGTTTGCAGCAAAATTAGCCACCACAAAATTGATCATGTTGTGACATAGCGGTCGCTGTGTAGCCACCAAGCTGATGATATCTGGTACTTGATCTAATAATAGGGTAACTTCATTCTCTCGAGGAAGGACGGGTATAGTGGCTGAGGCAGGGATTTCCTTCACTAGTTTGCAGAACGATGCGGCAGCTTCTCTTGGGCTTTCCGCTGCCATGATGGCACTCACAATCGCAGCACCATCAAGGCCCTTAAGAGGTGCTTGTGATTGGTAGATAACTCGCTGGACATTTGTCAAGTTAATACCACCGATTGCAACAGCTCCAACCTTTCTGGGCATTGTAGAAAGAAACGCCAAAATATCCCTGGTGCCAGCAGTCCCGATAATAGACTTGGTGTCGGTTTTCCTTTATCGCGATCAATTTAAGGTCCCATAATTTGTAGGTTCTAAGTTTCATGATGATCAAAGAAGAGCAAGGGGCTCGTAAGATCAACTAACTTACGTGGGCGTCGCGAATACGGTTCCAATCCCGACGTAATCAGCGCCATCCTGGACTGCCCTGAACGCTTCCTCGTTCGAGCGTACTGATACCCCGATATAGGTGTTGGGTGGCAATAATTTCTTCGCCTCAGTTATTTCTAAAAGAAAGGTCACAAATGTAGCTTAGCTTCCCGCAGTATAGCAGGCAAGGACAGTATCACTAACTCATGTCATCCTGTCCAAGATGGACGCCTTCAGCACCAACAGCTAACGCAACATCAACTCGGTCATTGATGATTAGAGGAACATTATATTTTTTCGTAATTCTGTGTAGCCTCTTCGCCATATCAATCATAACACCAGTGTCACTATGCTTGTCTCTATACTGGACAACGGTAACCCCTAATTAATAGTGGTAAATCAGCAAATATTGCAATGCACTCCACGTCGAGTAAGGACTTACCCCCTTCAATGGCATCTTGAACTACCTCGCACAAATCCCTATCGCCTAGAATGGCAGGAGTAGAGTCCGTCACCAAGTATACGGAGAGGTCCATGGCTATGCGATGGAATAGGGCACAGGTACACACTCTCTTGTCGTGACTAAGAAAAATGTATGAAAAGAGGTTGCTTGCAGCTGATTGTTACACTAGCAAGTGATATCAAGATGAACAAGCCAGCTGATATCAGTAGAAGTGGAAGAGAGGGAAAAGGGTCCAAAGAAAGATATTTGTTTCTGTTCCTAATGAAGTTAATTAGTGACTCACTCTCAGCAACATATATCATTCACTGACAAACAAAGTAAGGAAGAGCAGGCAGCACTATGAAGAATACAGATATGTTTTCATGAATTTGAGCACGTAGCTTTCTCTCTCTCTTTTTTTTAATACAGGATCAATCAAGATTTTATTGTTATGCATGCAATGAAGCAATGGAAAAGGAGCACATTAAATAGACCAGTAAAGGGCTCAGGATATCTTGGGAGACAGATAGTATGGGAAACTGGAAAAGAAACACGTATATGAATACATTATATGTCAAAAAGTAGGAAACGAGATGATGCTAAGGAGGTCCCGGGCAAAGGGATTATCTACCTGAGTTTTTAGTAGCAACCGTAACTTCTTGGGTCAATGGATAGTAATCTATAATGAAATGGAGAGAGGAGATTGGAAAGACGGCATTCAATCAGGGAATTCAGAGAAAAGGAAAGAATAATTCCGTATTTACAATTATACATATGTAAAAGAGAATGAAATAATCAAATCACGAACTCTGTGCATCTCCCAAATGGCGTTGTATTGGCACAGAGCAACTTCGAACGTTCGGCGTCAAAATTTCCTAATTGGACCAAACCGACAAGACCACGTGATCATCCGCCTCGGTGCTCGGGTTGATCCGGCTTAGTCAGCGTTCAACAAAAAATATAGTTCTGCCGCCACCAGATTGCCGGATTTGGCCACCGCCTTCTCTTCTTTCCTTGTCTTCCCTCAAAAACTTTCTCTTTCATCCTCCATCCACCACACATCTTCATTCTCACCACCACCACACCGACTTATCCAGACAGTTTTATCGCTTACCTGGGCCTTCTGATACTGCTTCAAACCCCGTATAATTGACGTTGATCTCAACGTTCCACCATTCTGTGCTCACTGAGATATCTCGTTGTCTCAGCCCAACCCACGTTCCTCACCAGGTCCCTCCTCAGCCTTCTGCTACCAAGAAAGATAGAGCACCTGTCTATGTATTCGCCCTACGTCAACACTTTCGATCACCACCTGCCGCTCAAGCTGCAAACTTTTCGCCCTGTGCGAAAACCTTGTAGTTACCATTCTAGATCTTGTGGCTGAGATTCACTTCGCCTGAGCTCACCCACCACACAGTCAACCCCTCCTATCCCAGCTGAGCAGCAGAAATTTCTTGCTCTCATTATACTACTCAAGATATCACGGGAAAATTCGTGATACGCATGTCTTGTAGCAATCGTACCTCCATTTCCCAGGCCCTCTCCGCGTTTCGTCCTATATTGCCCGCATCTATAACCTTTTAAGGGGTTTTAAGGATTTCGTCTCTCTTCTCTTATCGTCACCATGGCTACCATCAATATCCGTCGGGTAAGTTTTCCTTTGAAGGCCTTCTTGTTTGCTCAAGATATAAGTTCGGCTCAGATATACTGACAGTCTATTAATAGGACAACCCCGATCCCTTTTACCGTTACAAAATGGAGCGCCTCCAGGCCAAGATCGAAGGCAAAGGCAATGGCATCAAGACCGTTGTTGTTAATCTCAACAATGTTGCCCAGTCCTTGAGTCGCCCACCTGCCTGTAAGTATACTACTCGTGACAATTTTCTGTTCACTCCGTTCCTTTGTCTTTTCCGACGTTCCGATGCCAAGGCTAGTATGATGCTAACGTCCGTGCACCAGACCTGATCAAGTACTTCGGCTTTGAACTCGGAGCTCAGGCCAACGCTAAGCCAACAGATGATCGCTGGATTATCAACGGCGCTCATGATGCTTCCAAACTTCAGGACTACCTTGACGGGTTCATCGTGAAATTCGTTCTGTGCAAGAAGTGCAAGAACCCAGAAACTGAGGTTGTCGTCAAAGATCCCCGTATTATCCTGGACTGCAAGGCCTGTGGTGAACGGTCTGATGTTGACCTTCGTCACAAGCTTAGCAGCTTCATTTTGAAGAACCAGCCAAAGAAGGGTAAAAAGGACAAGTCCACCAAGAAGTCTCGACGCGAAAGAAATAAGGCCAAGGGTGAGGGAGAGACGAACGGAGAGGCGAACGGATCGTCAAATGGCAGCCCGGCAGATAGCAACTCCGATGGAGGAGAGGAAAACGGCGACGGTGCTTTCGAGGCCCATAGTGATGATGAGCTCACCCGCCGCATTAAAGCTGAGGCCGATGGAATCGAGCAGACAGCTGAAATCGACGATGACGACTGGGCTGTTGATGTTTCTGAGGAAGCTGTTAAAGCTCGCGCTCAGGAACTCCCCGACGATGTCAAGCGTTCTCTCGTCATCGATGATGGTGATGAAGACGGGGAAGGGGAAAATGGGTCGGCTTCCGCGTACGATCTTCTCGGTAGCTGGATCATAAGCTCCGCCAAGGGTTCTGAGAATGGCGTCTCAGGTGTTAGTGACATCGACATCTATATGAAGGCCAAGGAGCTTGGCATTGAGTCGAAGCACAAGACCCTCGCCGTCTTGGCTCAAACCATGTTCGACGACAAAATCGTTAAGCAAATTCCGTCCCGGGCTGGCATGCTCAAGAAGGTAATTACACACTCTATCCGTTTACCCTGTCTTAATTATGGTACTAATAAATTTTATTTAGATGATCACTTCTGAGCGCCACGAGAAAGCATTCCTTGGAGGAACTGAGCGCTTAGTTGGAATTGAGCGCCCAAATCTCTGCCCAACTGTCCCCGCCATCTTACTCGCCTATTACCAGGAGGATCTCGTTTCCGAAGAAGCCCTCAAGGCTTGGGGCTCGAAAGCTAGCAAGAAGTACGTCGACATCGCCACCAGCAGGAAAGTCCGTAAAGCCGCTGAGAAATTTATCGAATGGCTTGAGACCGCGGAGAGCGATGAGGATGGCGATGAGGATGATGATGAGGAGTAAATTCCCATTGAAGCATCCCAGAGGCCAACGTCCATTCGTGACGTTCTCTTTTCGAGGGCTTTTATCAATTAGTTGATTCGTATTTTCCCAGCCCCCTTGTTGTCAGTTTTGTTATATGATCAATTGTATTAATTACTGGTTGACCCACCAATTCCACTCTGCGTCAGAATTAAGAATAAATCTCAATCAATCCCTCTGCCACTTCTATTGATATCTCTTTTTCTTTTTTTTTCTTTTTTTTTTGGAGCCCTCTTGGATAAGTTTCATTGCTTCCATTTTGGACAGTCCAACTCAATTTAATTCGTTCGTTTTGTTTTTAGTATAGCTAAGTATTTAAATGCAAGAGGAATAAAGGTTTTGTTTTAGTCTCCCGTTCTATATGCCATACTTATCTTCTTCATATTATCGTTCTGCCAATAGAGATTAACCGTGATGTATGAAACGGCAGGCTGCAGACTATTTCGGGTTGCAAGGGCATTTTTATAAAAGGAAAATCTTATGTCTTCCATAGTATCCAGAGCGATCGTGATGTGACTACTGTAAAGAAAATGTCAACAACCGCCATAGATGTGCCCATCATACATGAAAAACAAATATTTATTCACTTTGCCTATCCCATCACACCGCTCCAATCATGTTTGCCAACCTCCACGATCCACCGCTTCCCATTAATTGCAGCTTTCCCTGCGTTTGTGAGTGCGACTGTGACGACGACCGCGGCTGAGAATCAGGTCTCCTTAACATATCCGCAATCCTCCTCTCAATATTCCGTTGCACCTGTACAAGCCTGTGAATTACATCCCTGTCCCTATCACGCCCGCCGCTCCCCTCCCTCTTCCCTTTCTCGAATATAAACCATGTTAAATCCGCATTCCGCGCATGCATAGCCCGAATCGCCCGAGAAATTTCCTCCGTCCCCGCTCCCGTTCCCGACGTCAGTTGTACTCCTTTCTCTCCTGTCTTGCTGGTCTGCTTCTCGCCATTGGATGTTGCGTCGTCGTGCCATTCATACGTGACGTAATAATCAGGATGATAGAACGATATCGTAGCACCGAGACACTCGGAAATTTCATCGCCGATGTCCGCTGACATATATACGTTGGCGAGTATGGCGGTAAAGAGGCGTGTCAGGGCCTGGAATAGGGAGTTATGAGGGGTGAACAACTTTGCGCTGGATGGCAATGGTGGTGGTGGTGGAGGAGAAGGGGGAGGGGGAGACAGGTGAGATTGTGAAGTCACCGCTCCTATGGAAACGGAGGATTTATTGTTGCTGCCAGTGCCGAGTGTTAAAGATTCCATTTCCGAGACGGTACGAGCGCTAAGGCGCTCCTGTTGCTCTATGTGCTGTCGCTGCCTCTCTGCAGCCCTCTCTGAGTCCTGTCGTACCCGCTCCCATGCGCGGAGGTAGAGTTTCTTCCACTGCGGGAATTCATGCTCGATGCGAGATGCCATGAAATCCCCCGCGCCTTCGCACATGGCACCGATTGCGGTGCAAGACGCGACGATTACGAATGTTTCTTCCTGGATGCCGAATTCGTCGATGCTAGTTGCGGTGTTACGGGTTTGTGTGGAGGCAGTGTGCGTGGTTGTAAGTGCGGTGGAGTCTGATGGGAAGGTTGGTGGAGTAGCAATTCGAGCGCTGACGGAAGGCCAGAGGTCGTTGATTAGGGGGAGGAAGGTATTCTCGTCATGCGCGAGGATTGGCAGTGCGCGGGACAGGATTGCGAGTAGTGACCGTCGTAGGAATGGCGATGGGGAGGAGAGATGGGGTGGAATGGATTTAGCAATGTTGAGGAGCAGACTGTGAGACCTACTTAGGGCCTTTTCTTCTGTGGCAGGTTGTGGTAGTTCATCTGTTTCCGAGCCTATGTCACTCTCACCCTCGTCCATGGGTTTGGGCCCATCGTGTTCTGAAGTCCAAGGATGCTTGGGGTGAGATTCTTTCTCCAGCCCATCACTGGTTTCCAGTTGGGAAGCACGAGCTCGTTTTTCCCTTCGTTCTTGAAATTTATTCGCAACATCTGAAATGCTGCGAGGTTGGAGGGGCCTTTTCCGGTGGTTAACGGGTTCACTGGTATCCGAACCTGTAATGGCTAGTTGTGCTGGTTTCTTCGCGCCCTCGTCTACGATAGCTCCTAAAACGGAAAACAACAGCTCCACTAGTTTAGGATAGCCATGAAAGGCATCCAACACGGCAAATATCGATCCAACTAGGTCATCTAGATATGGGATAAGAGAAGCTCCACATAATTTCACCATCATGAGTAGAACCTGGGGTGCTTGAGGCGACAAATCAAAGGTATTGAGTTTCAAAGATACCGAATTAACCAGGTAATCCACGTTATCGACGAGCATCGCGCTTGTGTTGGGATATTTGCAAGCCGCAGTGAGGATGTTAAGACAGGCAACGGCATGGTTTTGCATGTTGGGGTTACTAGAGCCCATCAACTGCAATACGGGGTACAAGGCGTCAATTAATTCGGGACGAAAGGTTTCACCTAGCTGCTCTGCTTGTAGTGCGACAGTTTCAAGGGCCAGTGCAGGGAGCCGCCAGTCGGGCGGATTGGCAGTTGATATATCTGTGAGAATCGGGAGCGAAATTGAGTATAGCTCTTCGATAATGGCGGAGCGAGATAAAGTGTCACTATCCAGTTCCAGCATGTCATCTACTGACGCTAGATCTGCTGGAGCACTTTTTATAAATGCGAGGATAAGCCAAAATGGGGCCAGTGGGCCATCGCCTGACGATCCGTACATTCTTTTCAACATCGAACTCGCCATTGACAGAGAAGTATCGGTGGCGCTCAGTTTCGAGATCATAGAGTGTAGCTCTGAGAGCGTTCTTCGCTGACTACGATGCTCCAGTAGCACAGGTTGGAAGGATATAGACTGACCCCCGTCCTCGACAACACTGAGCTCTGTTCCTGTAACAGTGGAACTAGGTAGAGGTTGGGGCGCCGTTGACGGCGATTGAATAGCCGCAGAGACACTGTCGCATAAGCTTCTTGCCAGAGTGTCATCCAAGATATCTGAGTTTGGCTGAGTCTGCGATAAGACCTGGAACGCATTCGATATCTGTCTAATTGCCCTTTGCTTGGCCGCGTCGTTATCTGACTGCATCATTCTCGGCAAGGCTATCGTCCATGTGTACATGCTGGATTTGAGGAGTTCTAGGACGGGGCTAGATGAGATGACGAGGTGTTTTAGGGCGACATAAGCATCGTTGGCTGAGCCTTCGGCGTCATATTCAGCAAGGACAACCACGGTTTCCACCATCATTGAAAGAGAGTCTCCAAGTGATTTCGGACATTGCTCAATTACCATGAGGCATAATTCAAGTAAACTGTGACGAACATCAAGCCTGTCATGTGTTCTCAGCTGAATAACGTTTCCCAGCGCAAGTTTTACCTGAGACGCTGTCGCTTTGAGCCAAGAGTCATCGAGAACTATCATACTATCTCCCATTTGTTTTTTAGCCTCGCTTTTCTTCGGTGTTGAAGCGGTAACATCAGCATCATTAAGTACAGCCTTTAAGATTTCCGTGAGGGCTTGCAAGCAGCAACATAGCACTTGGTATGACCGTCGCATTTGTGTAGTTGGCCGCAACGCTTTAGTTAATGCGGAAACACTTCGAGGTAAAAGGCTAGCCAGAATCACACGATGAGTTATGCGAGTGGTCAGAGCACGTAAAGCACTTGCCGCAGCCAGTTGGACTTGGTCTGAGGTACCATCCGTAATACCTTCCAGCAAGACGTAGACAGTTTGGTCAACGATAGTGGACGTCCCGACTTCATTGAATATCTCTGCCTCGGCCGCAGGGCCTTGTAGGACATGACACACGCTTGCAATACAATCAAATGCGGCAACAGTTAGCTCTTCCGAGTCCGGCCTTCGCTGGCCTTGATCTCTGTTTTGGCTGGGGGGACCACCAGCTATGATAGTAAGAAGGATCAGCAACTGCTTTCCCATTTTCACGGGGAGATTTCGGCCCCATCCTTTCTCGATAAGAATCTCCAGACACCGCACCGCTAGCTCCAGGCAGCGAACAGAAACCCTTTGGGTTTCATTGAATATGTGTGACAGTGGGAAAAATGCGTATTCTGCAAGTTTCTCATCGAGACCATATTCGCTGACAACCTCTAGCAATGTAGAATGTACAGGTTCAAGGGCTTGCAACACTTCTTTGGAGGTTGCGAGGTTGCCTCTGAATTTAAGCCCAACAGAACTTAGCTCGACGCAAGGAGGGCGGAGCTTTTAGGCAACAAATAACAAAATATAGCACAGTTAGCAAGTATATCTAGAGGGATATATAGATACAATGGAGGAGATGGCTTCAAACCTTTGAAAAGGCCTGTTGTCGTGGGTTCTCCATGATGTTTAAATTCTGAGGTAGCGTAATATCCAAATGCACCGAGGTACTAAGCGAAGGCAATCACGGGTTGACAAGAGGGTAGATTGCCATGGTGCAGCAGAAGAGATGCTGTATGGGTTTTAATATCCCGATAGCCCCTGGAGAATAGTATTGCCCAAGCTGGTAGAGTAGTTATCCTTTTGCCTTCAACGGAGTACATCGACGAAACCTGATAGGGCTGACTGTCAAGAGCTTATGACTAATTCATTACTAAGCGGAGACTACTACATCTTCCATGAAGCAGATTCAACCTCGATGATCGGCTTAATCAAACCTGACTTCAAGGATGGACAAGCAGCGTAATTTTTCTGATCGGTGGTTGTCTTGAGACTGTATCGATTTTGTGACTTAAGTCTTGGAGGTATCAGTAGCTCCATGCAAGGAAGACGCCGCCATTATTCTACTTTCGCCTGCTGCTCCGACGGAGCTTCCAAGGTTATCTCTTCGACAAAACAAGTCCGCCATTTGCTTCGATGCCGATACCTCAGGGATTGAAGCACAGAGGTGTATGCGTGAACATATGCAAGCATTTCGAATTTCGGACTCCGTAATGATTCTTGCGTTTCTCCTGGTGTCCGGACTAATTCTCCGGGGGTTTCTCTCCTTCTTCAGCCGTCTAAGCCTCCAGTGATGTTACCAAGATTGGCTTGGAACCAATTCCTGTGCGATATTTCTACATGATTTGGCTTTTGTACAACTGGAAAGATCTTGCGAAGAACTGAGTCTTTTACCCAAATGGCTAAGTTCCGAAGGCACAGTAGCACCTGCCAAAGCTTTATTCAGATGAAAGGTGCTTTGTGCCGAATATATAAAGCGGCTCTTTCCCCTGTTTCTGCATGGGAAACGGCGGCGCATAATCATATACCTATTTCTGACCATGTTACTGAGGTTCCTTTTAGTTGCGGGTTTACTCCAACTCGCTGTAGCATCATGCACGGATCCGAAACTATCGCCACAAGCAAAAGATCGTCGCCTCGAACACGGGCGGGAAGATTTCTGTCTCGCTGAGCCTGTGCCTGTCACCAACTCTCCAAAGACCAATGTCTGGGCAGGAATTAGCGCTGAGGAAAATTTAGCTGTCTGGGACCTCCTTCATGACCCTGCGGCTGGCCTCAACCTAACACACCCCGACAAGGCAACTATCACAGATAATTATGTCTTCTGGATCGATGCGTTGCCAACGAACAAATCGGCAGTGCTTGCTTACATCGACGGCGACAATCCTCTACCTTCGAAATTCGCCCGGGTTATCATTTTTGAAGGGGGGCGGGAAGCTCCTAGGTCTCAAGAGTACATGGTTGGGCCCCTTCCTGTATCTTCTGAGACCATTCTCGAACCGCTAGATTACATTTATAACGGAGGGATGGGCGGGTCCGTGCCGTTTAATGCTCGTGTCTTCGACGACGTGCGTGAAACGGCCGTGGAGCCACTAGTTGCGTCCACTATGTCCAGCATTGCGCACATAACCTCCGCGTTATTCCAAGGAGGTATGTACTACGGAAAAGAGGACAGCAGAACGACAATAATGCCTACCTATACGGACCCTGTTTCTTTTGATGGAGAAAATGCATTCCTCAATATTATGTTCCGATCTCCAGCAAATCATTTCCTGACTCCGTTGGACTTCTTTCTCCTCATCGACTGGACTGGAACAGACCCTTCCACTTATTCTGTAAAGGGATTCGTGACAAAGGAGCGGTTCTTTCCTACAGTTGAAGACCTTGCGTTAGCTTTTGAGGCTGGGGAGCTGGAGCAGCAGTTTGAGCAGAGCAGAGACGACTCCTGGACTTTACTGGATCGTAAGCCTGAGATGGGAACTCGTGAACTTGATGAGAAGTTCTCTGCGACTCTCGGGGAGCTAGGTGGGAAAAGGTATAAGTTGGACAAAGATCAGCAGTACGTGGAGTATATGGGTTGGTCTTTCTATATGGCACATAGTCGCTCTTTAGGCCTCATGTTCTTTGATATCAAGTTTAAGGGTGAACGCATTCTGTATGAGTTGTCTCTTCAAGAAGCCCTGACCCAGTATGGCGGAAACCAACCACTGGCGGCGAGCTCAGGTCAGTATATTTACTTCACCCTACGCCCGTAATACGAAGTGTGCAAAACTAATACCTACCACAGCCTTCCAAGATAGCCATTATAGCCTAGGAATCGAGATGAAAGTCCTGCTTGAGGGCTTTGATTGCCCATTTGGGTCCACCTTCTTGAACTTGAATTACCACGCGGGAAACCGCACGGTCATCAACCCTGATTCCGTTTGCATTTTTGAAACTGACCTCGGATATCCTCTTTCCCGGCACCGTGATGGTGGCGGAGAGTCCGGGTGGGGCTTTACGAAACTAGGTGTAGTCAAAGGCAATGCGCTCATAATACGCGCCGTGGCTACGGTTGGTAATTACGACTACATGTTTAACTATGCATTCCACCTCGATGGGTCGCTTGAAATCTCAGTTCGTGCTAGCGGTTACCTCCTCACTAGCCCCTATTATCAGTCACAGAAGAAATGGGGACCTCGCATCCAGAACGCTACCCAGGGTTCGCTCCACAGCCACATACTGACGTGGAAAGCCGACTTTGACATCGTTGACTCTACTAACTCCTTCGAAATAAGCAAACTGGTGGTCGCACAGCAAGCGCAGCCTTGGTTCCCTGAGCTAGGCGTCTTTGAGCAAATTGAGCTTCAAACCAGTTTCCTAGAAAAGGAAGAACGGTTGAACTACGAACCAAACAATCAAGCCATGTACCGCGTGGTGAATAGAGCCAAGAAGAACGCCTGGGGCGAAAGCCGTGGTTATCGGATCGTTCCAGGTCACTCCAACATCCATTTTCCAATCTTCAATTCCCCTTTCACACGCAAGAACTCTGAATTCGCCAAACAGCATCTCGCCGTCACACGCCAACATGACAATGAGCCTTTTGCAAACTCTGTTCAAAATACCAATTTGGCATGGAAGCCACAGCAGGATTTCAGCATGTTCTTTAATGGCGAATCGCTCGACCAGGAAGACCTGGTCGTATGGGTGAATATGGGCATGCACCATTTCACCCGCTCTGAGGATGTGCCTGTGACCTTGAATAGCGACTCATATACCAGCATGGTTTTTGCACCGCACAATTTCTTCGACCGGGCACAAGATGGTGATTTGATGAATAGGCGCTGGGTGGTAGTAGATCAGGAAAGTAACCAATTGAATTTCGAAAACTACGGTGTGGAGCTTCCCCAGTGCAAAATTCACATTGAGGAACCGGTTTTGGGTATTACTCCACTTCTAGAACTCTAATAGGGAAAGGAGGCTTCTAGTTGATATACAAGAAGAGCAGCTCAGAGGATAAATGATTAGATTGACAGGCGTTGTGATGTTGGAAGCTGCAGCATTGGAATAGTGTATTTTCCTCATGCAGATGTTAAGTACTGGCTGCCATTAGCCTCAGAAAAATACAGCCATGACATGGTTTGAATTCGTACTCTATAAGATGATTCCGAACGGTGATGAAGATTTTAGCTTTTTGTAACCCACATTCAACTAGATGCTGTAAAATAAACAGAGCAAGGTAACTTTCTCTGCTAAACGTAGTGCCATAGATACTTCAGCAGTGCCATGGCACACGGCCAGACGTGTACCTCAACTTCATCTATCTTTTCTCCAGAACTAAGTTTTAATTAGTTAACTATCAAATCTTAAGAATTTTCAAATAAGTAAAGTGTAACTACACCACTCATTCATAGTGTGTAAAAAAAAAAAATGCAATGTTTATTAATATTTTATGATATATAAGGCTGTCTTTAGAATAACTAGAGGTTTAGTACCGAGTACTCCCCCTAGAACTCGAAATAAAATTGAATAATCTCATACTAGATTTCCCCTTATGAAATTTAGAGAGTAAGCTCGTTTTATTGTGTAACCATCTGTTGTCAAGCTTTGAAGCTCATTGATATAGACCAGATATGGCTTGTTGTCGTCCCCTGACTAGCTACGCTACGCAGTTAGCCATTCTCATAGAGATTGTATCTGAACGAAGCAGGCCATGTGGGGAATAAACATTACACCAATGTATTATTATGCCGCATGCAAACGACATTTTAAAATGTCATATATAGACCGTCCAAGTCTCAAGTGAAAGAATCGATGGATCTCATCAAGCCAAGCTTGTTGGCTCAGTCGTCAGAAGCCTGCCAGGCCTTGAGCGGGTGATATGAACAACAAAAACAGGGAATGTCTGTGTGGCATTCATAGAGCGATCTCGTCCTACTCTTTTATGAATTGCATCGAGGGCTGCTGACTGCAGAACATCTTGTACTCAGTGAATCATCTCAACACTCTCTATCTGCACCAGTGTGAGGCTGCTGCTTTTCGAATCCTTCCACAGCCTGCAGGCTTGCGTCTCAACATCATCGAGAAAGCTGGTGGTGGTCTCGCCATCTCCAACATGAAGGGTGACTACACCAATCTGCTTGCGGGCTTTCTCTGTGGCCCCACGGTGGCGGAATGTGGTGATGGACGATGGGGTTGTGAGGTCAAAGCGTTCAATGGTGCCATCCTCAGGAAGGAGATGAAGCACACGAATTGTGGCACCAAACTTGCCAACGACGAGGAGTGCAGAAGGAGCACTAAAGGGAGTGATCATGTTCATAAGACGGGCGAGCATGATTGTATGGGTTGAATATCGTTCGTTAAACGAGAAGGTGTTGACTTTTGGCTAGCCTCAAGATCGTGTACGGAGTAGAAGAACTAAGATGCTCGGATTGTCTGAGCCATGAGGATAGAAGTTGGTTGGTTTAACTTGACGATGGAGAAAGCAAAGCTAGTGGTGGCTATCATCTGTCACAGTAAGATGTGGATAACGTGGTTGGTTACATCGATGGTTATTATGAAGCAAGCTAAGCTAGTGGGAGATGAAATATAGTTATGTTCTCGCCAGCAGAAAGGATCCTCCACAATCATACGAGGATTAACCATCCTACAGCAGATCGGGATCTCGAGGCTGTGGAGAAGCTTGTAATCTTGTTACAGTTGAATTTGGCCTTCAATAGGGACGGTTAGCTGTGTGCAAATGGCTGGGCCCATGTATAGTAGTTACATGTACCCAGCACGTAGTTATCATGACAAGGGTGTAAAGCTTGCTTGATTGGAAAGTATGCTAGCTACTGAGAGGTTATATGGTGCGGGATTACATAAGACAGACCATTCTGTCTGACACCCCCACTCACCATAGTAACTGTACACTATGCTACATACAAAATTGGCCTTGTCATCATGTACAAGTACTAAATTAACTGAAAAAATCATACAGTTGAAAAAATCAGTCATAAATTCTCATATTCTCATTCTCTAACTCTTCATCTTAATGATCTCCTTTCAATGTGTATATTTTAATGTTCTGAGCAGCTTGATCAACTCATTCATCATATTCTTAACAGATGAGATGTATTGAACTGAGATCTTACTCTTATGAATGAGATCTCAAATGATATAGAACTGAATCTCTATGTGCTTGAAATGATGAGAAATCACCTCACTTGTGAAAAGCTCTATAGCTGATTTATTGTCAGTATGAATGATGTAGACAAGATCATTGATCAGAGAAGAGATAGATCAGTTATCAGCATCTAATTAATTCTGATGAGATGATACAAAATCAGCATTCTTCAATAGTTTCTATAGACAGACTAGCTTGTAAGTGATCTTGAAAGATGTAATGTATTCAGCCTCAGTTGAAGACTTAGAGACTCTGATTTATCAGCAGCTGTGTCAGGCAACAGAGCTCTCAGTCATATAGATTAAATAGCTGATAGTTGAATGAGACTCAGAGTCTCTGTCAGCTCAATCAGCATTAACATAAGTCACAGATTCAATATCAGTGTCTTTGTGATAGGTTATACTCTTATTGATCAAATCTTACAAATATTGAAGTGTATATTTGAATGTGACTCAGTTCTTTGATATAGAACAGAAGCTGAATCAGTCAAGAAAGCTTACAGCAAAGCTCATATCAGAGTGTGTATTAATTACAAGATATTGTAGAGATTCAATGTCAGACTGATAGAAATGTAGAGTAAATTCTGTTATATAGATGATCAGCTCTTCATTATCATTTATAAAATCAACATTCTCTTTTATGAGAGTGAATATTGAATGATAATCATTCATTGAGAACTCTTTCAAGAGGTTTCTCATAAAGAGAGATTGAGAGAGTGTGAGAGAGCTAGAGTCTCATTCAATTTTCATATCTAGATATTGATTCAAATCTCTCACATCTTTGATTTTATAATTAGCAGCAATCTCAGCTTTGACTCAGTTCAAATCTGTCATTTTTGAGCTGTAAAGATATACATCATTCATGTATACAGTAACATAGACTTTTCAGATATCATTAATGAACAACTCAGCATCATAAGAACTGACACAGAAGCCTGATCTCAACAGCATTTTTTATAGTTTCTCATATCATAAAAGTGCTGCTTGCTTGAGACTGTAGAGTTCTTACATTAGTTTGCAGACTAGGTCATCACAACTCTCACAGAAGCTCACAGGCTGATTCATATATATTTATTCATCAGTCAGCAACTGAGCATTCAGAAAAGTGATTATCATATCAATCTGCAAGACATATCAATCTCAGAAAGCTGAGATTGTCATGAGAGCTCAGAAGATGAAAGCAGAAATGACAGATGCAAAGATTTTATTATAGTTAACACTCTTTTGTTGATAATTACTGCAGATGACTCAACAGATCTTATAGTGAATGATCTTACTTATATTATTATATTTCTTATCAAATACTCATTAACTGTGAAGAACAGTCATATCAGAGATTCTCTCAATCAGTTGCTAGATCTCAATCTGTTTCAAACAGTTGATCTCTTTAATGCAGACATGATAATAGTATTTTCACTCAGAGAATGCCTTAGCACATATAAGATTTTTTAGAATCAGTAAGTCAGTGATCTTCAGATTGATAGAGAGATCTTCTGAATTCTCTCTCACTGAATTCTCTCTCACTGAAGTAATATTTCTTGAGAATATCACAGTATTCTCAATCTCAATAGTGAGTTGAGAGAAAATTGACATATTTTACATCAAAAATGTAGAAATTCTCACTGTAATTTCATAATCAATTCATCAATTATTGATGAGAACTAGAAATAGTGAACAGACAGATTGAATTTCTTCATTAATAAAAAGGTTGTTGACAGATGTCAGTTCTGAAGTAGCTGAGAAAATCATCACAGCTGCTTGACAGACAGCAGCTAGCAGAGTCTTGAGATCTCAAGTGAAGAGAGCTGATGAGTTCATAAGATGCAAATTCTTCTGAAAAATGATATTCTTTGATATGTATAAATGCTCATTGAAGAGGTCAATCAGTCTATAATTGATAAATCTGTTGTAACTCACAAAAATCAGCTTCTTGAAGCAGAAAGTCATCTTATTAACAGATCTAGAAACTATCTTAAGAAATGTCTTGCATTCTCAACAGCATATTCTGTGTGTCAACAGAAGTGCTTCAAGTCAGATCTCATATAAGATAATTGACTTCAGATTTGAGTTCTCAGTGCTACTATATAAAATTATGAAGATTGATATAAGATTAAGAAGCTCAGTGACTGTAATAATCACTTCATCTCACATCTTTTCAGAAGTGAACAAATCTATTAACAATGATTGAGCTCTTTCAATGATTAACTCAATTGAATGTTCAGAAACACTGTCTTGTTAAGAGATGTGAGAGAGAGTTGATTCTCACTTGATACTCTCACTGAGTATGTAAGCTATGACTGTGTTTGAATTCAACTCTTCACAGTCAGAGTGTATAATTGTAATGTCACATCTCAAAAGATTCTTGATGAACTGATTAAAGATTTGCATATATTTCAATGTTTCATTCTTGTGTTTCAATAGAAATACTCATTTTATATGCATCACATTGTCTGTAATGATCATGATGAGTTTCTTATCAGTGTATAAAGATATTTCATTTGTGATTTCTAGAGTCTCATCATCTCTGAATACATTCACTCAGATCTTAAGAGTCTTACAGATGACACAGCAGAGTGAAGCATTCTTGTAAGTTACACATTTCTGTTTGAATTTAACACATATGACACAAAAGAAGAGCTTCTTCAGATTAACAATGATAATACTGAAGTGTGAATCTCTGATCATTTTTAGTATATTATCTTCACTGATATGATCTAGCTGATGATGTCAATCATCAATCAGAAGTTGTTTCAGAACAATGACAGATAGACAGATAGATGAGAAAACAATAAAGATATTAATATCTGAGTCTTTTGAGTTGATTAATTGTTTAATCTCTTCATGACTGAATAATCTCAGAGACTCTGTGTTCAGATCAAAATCTGTCAATATAGTTCTTGATTTCAGAACAGTGAGATAAGTCATCTCACTGAATTCTGAATTATTCATTACTTCATCAAATGTTGAAGAGCTGTCAGACAGAATGTAGATATTATTATGAGTTAAATTGATATAGAAGATGTTATTATCAGTTGAGAACATGAATTCAAAATAGTTCTCTGCATCAACATGCATGTCACAGTGAATATAACTCTGACATTTTATTAAATCAGTGAAAATTAGATTGACTGACAGTTCAGATATGTAGTATATATTATTGAACTCAATTAATCTTTCATTAACTGAGATGAACATCACATCAATGCTCTGAATCTTCAGAATGATCTTATTAATCACTTAAATCATCAGATCATTAATCATACAGAGTACTGAAAATCATGATCTATCACACACAATATGATAATCAGCACTACTGTCTCAAATTATTAGAGAGTTCTTGTGAGACTTCATGAAGCAAGCTGATATATTAATTATCTGTGCAATATTTATCATTTGAAAGAACTCAGAACTATCTGTAATAGTCAGTTAATTCTCACTGTTCTTCTTGTTCTTTTTATCTTTGAACTTCTTTATTCTTGCTGTGTTGATGATCTTTCAATTATCAGAGACACTGTTGAGATTTGTGAGCTAGTAAGTGTCACAATGAAATCTTTCACATTCAGAACAGACTGATGAATTGTTAGCACTCTGAGATCTCTCACAGAATTCTTCTCAGAAGTCATCACATTCATCTCTACAGTCTTCACAGACTGTATTATTTGTATTATTGTTAATCAAATCAGCAGTCACAGTATTTAACTGAGCTGTATTTATCAACATACTTGCTGTCTGTGCAGGCTTCTTTTCTTTCAGAGAGTTTAAGCAAGAACAGATCTTCTTCATAATTAGATTAATATTCAATATAATGAGAGTTGATTTAGAGACTTGAATCTCTTCAATTTTCTTTTGTATGTAGCTGCATCAGACATTCAGTAGAGCTGAGTAAAAAATGTCAAATACTCAATTATCTGTCAGAGAGGTGTTTAACATGTCTAACTTCACTATGACAGTGTGAAATTTATTGAAAAATGTGTGAATCTGAGCATTGTCAACTTGAGTGTCACTCAATATAGTGAATATCAGAATGACTTTCTGATGTAATTGTGTTCTAGAGATTGAATATTCTTTCTCAACTGTCTGTCAAAGTGTGTATACATTCTGATCTTCATCATTTTTAATGAAATGAGTTCTCATATTTACTCTCAAAGAGTTGAAAATAAACATGTATAATCAATGATTCTTTGTATCTCAGAAGAATACTCACTCAGAGTCTTTCAAGAGATTCTCAACTTACTGTTTATCTATGATCACTCAGCATTGAGTATTAATCAGCTTCAATTTTATGAACATATTTCAGATCATGTAATTGATTATATCTGTCAAGATGTTTGACTTTGTTATATTCTTGACTTTCTCTTTAAATTGACTGATGACTTTGCTAATGTGACTGTTCAGATTGTAGAGATTATACTTCAACTTATTTCTGAGATCAGAGTCTTAAGTAGATGTTCAGATCACAGAGATAGAAGAATCAGTAGATAAGTTATTATCAGCTGCTGCTCTATATTTGCAAATTTTCTTCACTTTTAATTTGAGTTCTAGAATCTTTCATCTTTTCTTATTGATCATATATCTTTCTTTCTTCATCTCATACATTATAACAAGACACTGTATATGCTTGTCAGTGACAATATCACTGTATGACAAGATCTCAGAGTGTTGAGTTTCATCATCATAATGTGAATCAGTCTCTTCAAGTTAATAGATGAAGTAAGCAGATCTGACTGTAGTAGAAGCTGAAGTCAAATCAGAGTCAGAGTGATAAGATATTTCAGAGAGATCTACTACAGAGCTGTCAAACATCTCAGAGAGTTGTTCATAAGTAGATCTTGACTGTGAAAACTCATCATCTTCTCTTTTCACTGAATCTGTGAATGTGACATGAGATCACAAGTAGGTATTTGAGTGAGACTGATGTTAATTCATTATATTGAGATCTTTGATGACTTCTTGAATTGAATTCTTGTCAATATAAGCTTTTTGTGATGTTCTAGTTTGTCAATCAGATGTAATATCCTTGAGTTAGTGTGTGTTAGCTCTCTGCAAGCTTCTATAAGTGAGCTGCTGTGACACAGATAAAACAAGACTTGATCTTATTCAACAAATGCAACAATTTGAGTAGAAAATAAGATAATTTTAACACATTAAAGTGTTTCAAATGAAGCAATAGAATGATTAACAATGATTAATTGACAAGGAATCCTGAATTGACAGTGTGATGCACAAAACAGGCCTCATAATCTGACAAGGGTGTAAAGCTTGCTTGATTGGAAAGTATGCTAGCTACTGAGAGGTTATATGGTGCGGGATTACATAAGACAGACCATTCTGTCTGACATATCAACCTCCGCTAGCGATCCTCAAGTGTCCAACGCATCTGATCTGATTTGACAGCATGGGGTTGAGCCCTTCCGCCCTAGTTTTACTAAGGACAAACGGCGAAATGAGGGGTTATTCAGAGCCCTACTTCCCCAACAATGCAGCAGTATGTTTGCCCTGTTAACCAGGCAGACAGGATGTCTTCTTCGTCCTAAGAGATAGTTACACCTCCAAGTCTTCTTGAGGAAGGGTTTATGTGCTTTGTTTTCGCCTCCAAATTGCCGTTTTATGCGACCCGTTCAGCCTCGCCATGGACCCTATCGGTGCAGTGAGCCTCGCATCCAACGTTGTGCAGCTGCTTGACTTTGGAATCAAGTTGGTTTCCAAGGCGCACGACATATACACCTCTGCTGAAGGTGCCGAGGTGCACAATATCGAATTGGATGCTATCGCTCAGAACTTAATATCCTTAAATAGGCGGCTACAAAACCGATCTCGCAAAGTCTGCGCTTATGCCGTTTCCGAGGACGAGAGAGCTTTGGAGAGTTTGACCGTGCACTGTAACCAGATCGGCGAGGAGCTGATCAAGGCCCTACAAGCTGCAAAAGTGCAGGGCACTCATAAACATTGGAAAAGTGTTAGACAGGCATTGAAAAGCACTCTAGGTCGAGATAATATTCAGGAACTATATAATCGACTCATCCAATACCGTGAACAGATCGTCGTGGTTCTGCTTGTGATCACCAACGCCAAACAGACCGCTCTCGACGAAAATGTGGACGCAGTCAGGCACGACATTATCGAGTCTGAGTCGAGAATTCTCGATGAAACTCGGCAGACTCGTTTCCAGATCCTGAATGCCATCCGACACGCGAATTACAACCCCACCAAACAAGAAGATGTGTCGACAGTCTCACAATTACTATCCGAAATGGTCTCCCGTGGTTCGGAGAAGAAGATTAAGGAAGCAATCCTCGAAAGCCTACATTACCCAAACATGCAAGACAGACGCGAATGGATTTCAGCTGCTCATAAAAAGACATTCAATTGGACCCTGGAGGGTAAAGCAGGCGAGCACATCCGCTGGGATAACCTGAAGCATTGGCTATGCAATGGTAACGGTATATACTGGTTGAGTGGGAAAGCCGGGTCCGGGAAGTCTACCTTGATGAAATACATTGACCAGGACCTGCGGACTTTGCAGTATTTAGAGCAGTGGGCATCACCCCTCAAAATTGTGTTTGCGAGCTTCTACTTCTGGAACCCGGGGACCTCAATGCAAAAGTCACAGCTGGGTTTGCTACAGAGCTTACTCCACAAAATTCTGTCGCAGAGGCCTAGTCTCATCCCGAAAGTCCTCCCTGATCAAGCACAGCTCTACAGTACCTACGGAACGACGAATTTCTCCTGGACGATTTCGCAGCTTACGAATGCATTCAAGTTACTTCTAGACACCAAGTTTGAAACCAAGTTTTGTTTCCTCATCGACGGACTTGATGAATATGATGGCGACCACCAGAGCCTAGTCGATATGCTTGTAGATATGAGTCGAAGCGATAACATTAAAATACTCGCCGCAAGCCGCCCGTGGCTGCTTTTTCAGGATGCGTTCCATAATTGTCCGAAACTTACCCTGCAGGATTTAACGCACGACGATATCAAGGCGTTTACCCATGATTCTCTATACAACCACCCGAGGTTTTCACGGGCGTTAGCGATGGAGCCGGAACGCGCACCCAAATTGGTTTTTGAGATTGTTAACAAAGCTTCTGGCGTTTTTCTTTGGGTCTACCTCGTGGTCAGGTCGCTAATGGATGGGCTCACCAACGCAGACCGAATGGATGATCTCCAGAGAAGACTTGATCAGATCCCGGCTGACCTCGAGCAATTCTTCTTGCATATTCTGACAAGCTTAGACACGTTCTACCTCAAGCAGGCTTCGCAATTATTTCGCCTGGCACTCGAGGCCCCCAAACCTCTGGCAGTTTTGACGTTCTCTTACCTCGATGAGACTGACCCCGACTTTGCACTGAAGAGAGAGATAAAACCGATGTCAAAAGAGGAAGAGGTTATTCGCTGTGAAGAAATTGAGCGGAGACTCAATAGTAGGTGCAAGGGCTTGTTAGAGTCCCGCAGCCGAAGGAGCTGTGATTCCTATTCCAATATGGACGGAGTGGTGGATGAAGTAGTCTCTTACGAGGTTGATTTCCTTCATCGAACGGTCCGCGATTTCTTACACACTCCAACAGTAGAGGTGCAGCTTGTCGCAGTGGACACTCCTGAATTTGATGCAAACATGACATTGGCTCGAGCGTACGTAGCTCGGGTCAAAGGCCTCCGGCACTCAGCACATTCGGAGGGCAACTTCCAGGCCTTATGGGCGCTTGTATTCGACATGCTCTACCACATCCGCCTCGTGGGGAAGGATATCTCGCGGGAAGCACAAGTTAGCCTTCTGGATGAGCTGGATAGAGCGGCTGCTCATTTTCGAGAGGCCGCAATCGTGAAGAGACGTTGCGATCCAACCGCCCATTGGGTGAATACAGGCTACCGGTTCGGCTTCCAGCCCACGCGGAATAACGATTTTACTACTCTATGTGTTCAATATGGGCTCATCCCATACATTGAACAAAAGTTATCCTCAGGGACTTCGCTTCACCGAGCTGGTAGGCCATTTCTGGCCTTCGCTCTGACCATAACAAGAACTGAAAGTATCGACGCTATGAAGCAGCTGGAAGGTGTCCACTATCAGGAACCCAGGGTGAAAATGGTTGAATTCCTGCTTGGTCGAGGCGCCACTCCGAACGACGTGGATGAGGGCGAGACTGTCTGGATTCGCTGCATCGTGTCTATCTACCTACTCACGATCAAGGCTAAGGACAAGTTTTCCGAACAGGCCAAATCCTGGTTCGAGATTACAAGGTTACTGCTGCTTCGAGGTGCGGATCCCCAGGCAATATGCCCTGTCAACATCCAAGGAAGGAATTCGGAGATAGATTCTACTAGATTACGTAGCGGGAAATGCACGGCTATGGAGCTCATCTCCATTGTGTTTGGCGGAGATTCTAGATTCGATATTTCCGAGCTCGAGGACGTGATTGAGCAGCCGCAAAGGGCGCCACCGTTGCCACCTGCCCGCTATGTGAGCGACTCGTATCTCCAAATACCTGGAACACACAATCACAACAGCACGAACGTTTCACGATCGCACTCTGCAGTGTCATCCACTTCGCATATAAGTTGGGACTCAGGAAACACTCAATATAATAATACACCAGGATCCTATCTCAACGCCGGGTCCCTAGCACCACAATACATATCCCACAGGGTTAGTCAGGAAGTCGGACCAGGCGGTGGAATACGGATTGTTGGAGCGCCGCCGTATACCATGATACCAGCGCCTAATAATGACTCTATTCCGACC
>LDEV01003153.1:0-10395 GCA_001014755.1 Blastomyces silverae
ATCAGTAATTAAACTATTAATAAATGAGATAATTTCTTATTAATCTAAGTATATAGAAATCTGATTTCATCTTCTTCAGAATTTTATTTAAAAGAATAAAATTTCAGTTCAATATATTTCTTTCACTGAGAATATAGTTAATAGATTAATTAAATCACTTAAAACACTTAAATATACATATTAATAACAGATTTTCAAAAAAAATAGTAAGATTATATAGAGAAGAATAAAATAACTGATTTTTCAATATTAAGAGTTTTTCAGTAATTAGATGTATAGATATCTAGCTACAGATTAATTTTATATGTAAATTCATGTACAGTTATTATAATAAGTGAGAGTGTCAGATCTATTTATCTTACTCTTATGTAAGCTTTCACATCATATAACTTCTGCATAGTTAGCATATAATCAATCAATCAAGCAATCTACCTTTCACAGAATATTGGTGAGAGGTGCAGATACTTTTGCATTCATACAGTAATACTATTTCATTATCGGATACTTTATCAATATGCTACTAGGATCCCTGCTTCTCAGCCTTCTCTTCTTATTATGATCAACAGCTTCCAACCTTCAAGGCTGGGTTAGCCAGGATGGCAGCCTATATACATATAGTATGGAGAACAACTTCAGCAGATACAAGAAAGAAGAAAGAAAAATTCGACAGGAATAAATAGATCCAACTGTACTCACCATTCCCCTTCTCCCGTCATCAATTTGACCCAAGCACAAACTTCCAGTACGGTTTCCGAAAATGAGCCAGCCGTCTAACCCGCCGAGGCGCGAATTGGCCGCCTTATCAGACTCTCTACCATTGAAGCTACCAGGATTTGGATTTCCTCTGAATCAGGCCCACCGGTGGAAGGTCCAGTCTAGTAGCGATGGTTATGTCACGAATCAGGAGCTCGACGGACGACAGAGGGCTCTCTTGCTCTCACTTCTAGACCCTGTCGACCTTACGGGTGAGTTTGACGAGGGCGCCGCGTAAGATATACACCCTCCCTCCAACAAACAAACAACTCGTACTGTGATAATAATATGTAATAATATTTTTTTTCTCTTTGATTCAAAAGCTGATTTTGGCTCTTTTTCAATTAAAGGCGGCGGTTAATCCCCCTTCGAGAGATTGTTATGCTCCGAGTTATGAACTCCATTACTGATAAGCCTGGTTGGGAAAACAAAGTACTACAGATGAAAGCCCTTGGCTCTATTATCTTTACCCGTTGATGCACACAACTGATGCTTATTTACCTCGGTATACAGGTATTTGACACCGTTATCACTACAAAGTGGAAGGAGGAGGTAATGGGCAGAGAAGACATTGATTTCATCGACAGCATGTGGAATTGGGCCCTGGCCGAACTTCAATTCAAAACAGAAAGATTCAAGGAAACCGGAACCCTAATGGTTTATGATAGCGTGGTTAAGTCAGACACTGTCATTCCAGAATCGCTCAAACTTGCGCTCAGAGCCGCTGTCTCCGTCCTTGAAAACGTCCCTGAGGAGGAAAAGGACTACCATCCACACTCCAATGACCAGGTTCTGGATCTGGTGCATCCCTCTCTGTTTCCAGTTGTCTACGGCCGGACACGCATCAATACTGATGGTACTTTGGGAATCCAGGATGGACTTGCCAAAGCTGGGAGTGGTGAAGTACTTCAAGTACCCCCTAAGGAGGAGACAAAGGCTGGGAAGAACTTCATGGCTATGAAATATCCCTATAGCCAAAAATTCCAGTGGCTGCCCTGCGATGTGCAATTTACATCCTCCTTGGCGGAGGAAACGGCTAACCAAGCCGATAGCGCCAATCCCACTGATTGTAAAATCATCAGCTATATCAACAACCTGCACCCGACCAGCCATGGTGACTTATATGGGATCATAGAACAAGTGATCTCCCTATCCCTGCCGCTATGGAATATGACATTAACAGCCATAAAGGAAAGGGATTCCTACTGCCGAATAGAATACACCTCGGTTGAATACAAGGATGGGTACGGTTCACCAAGGCAAGCATCTGGTGAAGATAGGAATGACTATGAGCTGCGGTGGGAAGAATGGAGCGAAAACAGTGAGAAATACGAACTACCATCCCCGCGTCAGGATATGAAGATGCCAAGTGAGGAGGTCCTGGTCGATTTGAAGAGGGACTATGCGGAAACTGGACTCCAGGTTATTGTGAAGCTTGCCAATATTCATCTCACGCCTGAGAAACCAGAATATAACGGTGGCTCATGGCATCTGGAGGGACAATTGGTATATAAATCCCTTTTTTTAATCTTCCCCCACCTCTCTAAAGAGAGAAAGAGAGGGAGAGAGGGAGGGGAGAGAAGAATGAAAGGAATCAAGGAAATATAAACAAATAAATAATTACTAACAGAATTATTACCTTGATAGAATGAGCACATCTGTGCAACAGCCCTCTACTACTATGACAGCACCAACATCACCGACAGCCGGCTTGCCTTCCGGCAACTCTCTGACCCACGCGCACCCGACGACGACATCTGCTATCGACAACACGATCGCGAGTGGACCGACGTCGTTTTTGATGTTAACTCAAATGGGCCAGCCATCCAAAACCTCGGCGACGTCTCCTGCACTGAGGGCCGCCTCCTCACCTTCCCCAACATCCTCCAGCACCGCGTCGCCCCCTTTTCTCTCGCTGACCCTTCAAAACCGGGACACCGGAAGATCCTCGCATTGTTCCTCATTGATCCGAACATTCATATCATCTCCTCCGCGCATGTGCCCGTGCAGCGGAAGGATTGGTTTGAGCAGATGGCGCCGATGGATCAGGTGCTGGGGAAGTTGCCACAGGAGCTGGTGGATGAGGTTGAGGGCAATTTAGAGGGGGAGTGGGTGATGGGGATGAAGGAGGCGAAGAAGTTGAGATTGGAGCTGATGAAGGAGAGGAAGGTGGTGAATAATGATTGTGATAAACTGCTGGCAGACACTAGTTTTTCACTGTGTGAGCATTGATTGATTGATTGATAAAGCAGAGTGTTTATTTTATGAGTTTTTTTAATCATATCTATCTAAAGACCTGACCTGTTAGACTGAATTTTAAAGTCTCTGCAGTAGCTTAAAACAGTAACAATAACTATGTAGTTATAGAAGCTAGTGGGTGGGTGCCGCGAGTAATAGTGAAGGATGGCTTCGGGCAGAAAATATGGATAAACTACTCCGCATGCTTATCCTTTCCCTGTCATTTTCGCCCCGTTTCTCTTGGGAATATTTTTGCTCGCCTGTGCCACTGGTAGTTACGGCTGCGGCAATAGTCCCGCATACATACATGATGGTTCAGCAAGGCATTTAACACATTGAATCCCAAGTCACCGTTCCAGTCAGCGCTCAACACGTGTCAAATCAGGGCGAGCAAAGGAAGAAAAACTCTTCAACTTGCAGGGACATTTTTGTGCTTAAAGGCTGTGTATGCACTGCGCCACATTAACTACTGTGGCTGATAAAATTTTCTCTGTCCGCGGCACGTGATATCCAAGATTGCTGCGCTGGCCAAACCTGGCACTCCAAGGGGCGCGTTGAGTTGAGGGAAAGAAGAGGGAAAGAAAATTGGTAATTCATTTGTACGTTTCGAATGGCGTAAAGGCGGCCACGCGAGACATCCAAGGAGCCATATGGGTAGTGTTTGTTGCACGACTTCGTGCTAGATAGATAAGAGGCAAATAAATCATCGGGAGAAGCAGAATGAAGAATAAATTTGGAAAAGCCCCTTTTGAAACCCTTTTATCAACAGTGGGATCAGAATGAAGAAAAAGAGAAAAGTTCCCAGCGCACACATCCCGCAAAGGAGAAACAAACGACCAAAACAGGAAACCGAATGTAAAATATCAGAAAAGTCAATAACACCGATATGACTAATTGGTAAGGGTAAAAGCACAGGACATGTTGATGATGATGATGATACAAAACTATTGAAACCCCTACGGAAAATAGCGTTATTTGCAAATTCCTTCCCGTCATTTTCCAACCTTGGTCTTTTTCTTCGGTCTGTCGTCATCGTCGTCATCGACCTGGGCGTCCTTGGTGTCGGCATCATCCATCTCAACATCACTTCCGCTGCCACTGCTTTCATGCGCAGAGTCGTACTCTTCCGCAACATCGGATTCGGACTCTGCTTGGAAGTCTTCGTCTACAGACTCTTCGTCTTCGTCGGCCGAGCCACGATCATTCCCGACGGCTACATCCTCGTCACTGGAACCGTCGTCGTTGTTCAGAGCAGCGGCAAGAAGTGCAGATGACTGCGATGAAGCGTTAGCATACCATTGTATAACATAGTAGATAGGGAATCTGAGCAGGGGCATAGCTGACATCATCGGCCATCTCGTTCTTAAATCTTATATTCTTCGCCTTGAAAAATTCTTCCAATGGTTGTTGTTCCTCACTATACCATCATTAGCAGGATTTCATTAATTAACTTGCTCCAACAGGAGGTTGAGTTGCGGAAGAGTTATACCGATTGATATTGCTAAACTGATGTTCTCCCATTCCACCTTTAAGGGTCATGGTGATATCGAATGTTCGACTAGCAGAGATGGCACCGCCGACACGGGACATGGTGATCACGGATATATTCTCGATTTGGACGTACGTCGCGGGTTTGGGTACGAACATGAAGCTCTTGTCTAAACAAAACAGAAGGCCTTCGTTTGCTTTGATAGAGCATTTGACGCCGGAGTGTCCGTGGTGACTATATTTTGGGTCAGTAATTTTCGATCGAAGACGTCCATTGGGTGATTGGGTATGATCGGAATTTGGGCCTGAGTTTTTATTGCGGTATTCAGAAAGGGATTGAGATAAACCAGTTGCTGACCTGACGAAATCTCTTGAAGGCATCACGACCTTTTTCCCGGAAAGACCGCGAAATACTTTCGTTACAACCTGATGAATGGGTTCCTCGTAATGGGCCTCCAACTTGTCCTTGTAGCGGGTTTGAAGTGATTCACTACCGCAGATCTATTAGTAAAGCCGCGGAATTGCTGTGATAAAAAAAAGAAACATACTCAGTCATGTTAAGATCGATGCTAATCTCATCATCAAGCTTCAGCTGCATAACCAGGAATGGATATCGGGTTTGGCCCTGTCGGAGTGGGGGGTCCAGGCCAAGAGTAATCAACGTATGGGTATCATCGTTCTTCGGTAAAAGGAAGAACTTCTTGATCGATTGGTACTGGATCTTATAGTCGTATGTTTTGCCACGTAATCTGAATGAACTTTCGTACATATCAATGTCGAAACGGCCTCTGCGAGGATGTTAGTAAATAGGCTCTTGTAGGAGAGCTTTGATAAGGCAAAATTCTGACCTTGGAGTAAGATGTAGCACATCCAGGAAGGTGGCAAAAGTATCACCAGCGACATCCCCAATCTCGGCCTTATCCATTAGGGTCTCATAGAACAAGTTTGCCGCATTCTGCTCCTCAGCTTCTTCGCCATCAATACTTTTATCGTCTTCCTCTCCCTCCGGCTTCTCCTTCTTAAGAGCTGTGCCGGGAATGTAAAATCTCATCTCCACCAATTCGTCACGACCAGCGCCAGCTTTTCTCCCTTTGTTTTTAGTGCTGCCCTCTGACTGTCCGGTGGTTCCATTAACACCATCGGCTGGAAGTGAAAATTCGACTGCAACCTCGTTCTTGCCCGCAAGATTCGTATTTGATATTTCTGAATAAGGGATTTCGAAGGCCGGTCGGTTCTGAACATTGAATGCGAGTTCTGCTTTTGTGAATTCTGCTTTCCCCCAGTTCCATCCTCGAAGCGCATGTTCTCGGTTTTCGAGGTTGATACCATACCAGACCTTGAAAGCCTTACTCGTTCGTTCAAAATCCTAAGGCGCCACAAATGTCAGTCACATAAAAGCAAGCAAGGGTGGTAGGGTGCGCATTTTGAATTTCGTACCTCTTGGTCAAATCCGTCAAGCTGAATGACTCCTGAAGAACGGGATAGAATCTTCAGCTCATAGCCCTTGGCAGCCCGACTCCATTGCGCTGCGCCGATATTGCTGCTATCAAGAGTGAACGTGTCGCCGCCTCCCGATGGTCGCCAACCCAAGCCACTCTCTGCAAGCTTACATTTGCCTGGCTGTTTTGATAAGTCGAGGTATATGTTCTCAAAGCTCTCCCTGTTATGAAGTCAGTCAACGGATGCTGTAACAGGCAGACTGGGGCAAGCAAACTGACATGATGGAGTGTGGGATAAAAGTCAAGATCTCAGTTACGGGTTGGTCAAAGAGATGAGGAGTTGAAAGTCAATAAAACCTTCTAAGTTATTTGATGTTGAATGGGCGGACGGAAGCTGAGAGTGAAGGTTATTTGATGTCTCCCCACTAGCTTAAGCAATCGCGTGAAGACCACTTAAGAAAGTTTCGCGCCTCGAGGAGGTTTATTACGGCAGACGATAGGAGCTAAAAACGTCATTCGCCATCCAAGCTGTGAACAAACAAAAGCCCCTTGATCATATTTTAACTGCCAGTGTCCTGCAATTTTGGTATTTCTTTTTTCCCTTTCCATTTCTTTTGTTCCCTTTTTACTATATCACTGGTATTCTTTCACCACCAATCGACCAAGTAGAGATCTCAAGATGCACCTAAGTATGTATACTCCGAGATACCCGTCTTGTAACTAACGACTCACTTTAAGCCTCCAATTTCAATAGTAAAATGTGTATTGGGTGAAGAAGCTACCAGAAAACTGTATACCTCAACTGGTATAATAATTTCTAGGATGTTGATTATATCTCAGAACGACACTTAAGAGAGCCTAACACGTTCAGCTTAATAGTATGTAAGTCGGCATTCCATCATTACCTGTCCACCAGGGTTTATTTGACAGGCAACCGGAGAATGAGATGCCAGGTTAAAAATTTAGGATGGGGCTTGACCGCATCTATTCTGTCTCGTAGTCGGAGAGTATTCCATGTCCACCACCAATAATATTATCACATGGAATGACTCCACACTGCAAACAGTAGAGTTCTTAACTATATATACGGCGTTATTCCCGTTCTACTCCCATAAAAGATTACAGATTGCTGCTTACAGTATCCTTAACAATCATGCCTGTGGTGGTTTTCGCCAGAATGTTCGAATCACAATACTGACTCTCTTTGTCAATGCAGCGGCCACGCGAACATATGCGGAGATTGATGGTGACAAACTTGGCAACATAAAGCTGATCTCGCCCAACTATGAAGCTAACATACATGCTTAAAATGACGGCTTCGGCCGGATATGGCCTATTCCAGGCCGTCCAGGGCCTCAATTTGCCAGTATAGGACAATTCCAAGGCCACTAGAAGCCTACCATGGAGGAGAGTTGTCCAGAGCGGTTTGAATGAAACTTCGATATGCAAGCACGAAGATCACCTTTGTTGGCAAATGCAAATGTCGCATCTGTTTGACTTGGGAATTATCACCAATATAGGGGTGGGAGTTTCCAGATTTCCACCGTCAAAGCGAAGGTCTGAGGTTAGGTGGCACTCAAAACCCGGACCCCGGGGTAAGTACTGTTGTGTGTTAATTAATGATGAGAATGTGTAGAAAGAGGTGCAAATGAAAGTATATAGAAAAATTGTTGTGTGAAATATGGATTTGTTGTTTTGTTTCAAGCACTGAGACCAAAACCATGAAGCTTAACATCTTGCTATATGGCATCTGTCTGTAACTGTACTGTACTGTGCATGTAAGGAAACAACTGTATCCTCTATTTCTTAACAGTGTGAAAAGCAAAGCAAATGATACTCACAACCTCACCCACTATCTTCTATAGTGAGTGATGACCACTGTTCTGCCAAGTATCACTGATGTGTCAATTCTCATGTTTTTTCATTCTTCAACTTATATTTTCAAATAAAGGATGAATAAAAGAGCTCAATAATATTAAGAGATATATTGAATATCTTATACAACTCAATAACTTAGTTTTGTAGTGTTTTCTGTGTAATTATGTCAAAATGCTTTGATGCTGGGCATGTTGGTGGTATGTACTCCGTACTTGGCACACTGGTGCTTACCACCCACTCTAAGATAGTGGGTGAGGCCGCAAGTAAATTGGAAAAGAGCTTTCGTAGTGCTCGCTCTCGGAAAGTTCAAGAGCCGTTGGATCTTAAATTAGGAACATAATGCAACTAAGGGGGACGCTTGGAAGATCTTCCCTGTCTGGACCAGCCGCTGCCCATCAGCCGCACTGACACAGTCAGCCTTCGTCTCACACCTTACTTCCCGCTGCGCACCCTGAGCTGCACCTAGATATTCTGGATTCAGAATAATAATACCAACGAGTCAGAAATTCAGGAGATGGACCATCTGTTAATTCATTTGATGTCTTCGCTTAGCTGTTAGGATCCCGGTAAAATCAAAATATCTCCGGTGGGCTGTAAACGCCGCAACTTGTTATATTTGGAAGATAGTTTAATGATCATTTGGTGAAATAATAATTGGCTCCTCCCTCCCCCACAGGGATCACTTTCATACCGATCTTCAAGTTCTTTTTTTCAATGAGCTAGTAGGTGCTGTGGAGTAATGCTGATGCATCATAGCCAGCACGTAGGACCACTGACAATAATGCTGTATGCTATTGCAGTGGTGGGAGTCCGATTCAGCCGGTTGGTTAAGTTGACTTCAAGCCACGGCGATTGTGCAAACCCCCTGACCGGGAGGTTGCAAACGATGACACTTTATAAAGGCCAACGCCGCCCGGGTCCTATGGCACAAAGGTATATTGCAAGGGGCCGAAAAATATTTGCCGTGCCTTCAGCCCACTCTATTCAACATGAAGGTCATTGTGCGAGCATTCGTTTTTGCTTGCCTTTTTTTCCTCCCTTATGCCCAAGGAAAGCCTGACTATAAACTTCGAGCAGAGGCCGGTTTAAAAGCCTTACAAAAATGGTACAATACAACAACTGGATTGTGGGAGACGACTGGATGGTGGAACGGCGGGAACTGTCTTACGACCGTCGCAGATTTTGCGGAACTTAACGAGTATGCTGCTTCCGTTTCGCAGAAAGTTTTTGATACTACTTTCGTTCAGGGACAGAAAGCAAAACCCAAATTCCGCAAGACGATTCGCTCAAATGGCCTGGTTCACACCGAGTACCTTAATTCGTCAAGTAGTGACAGCGAGTTGCAGAATCGCGGCCATCCTGGCTTCATCAACGGCTACTACGACGATGAGGGCTGGTGGGCTCTGGGATGGATCAAGGTTTACGATTTAACCGGCGACTCGAAATATTTGAACATGGCAAGAGATATATTCGAAGACATGGTTGGCGGGTGGGATGACAATCGGTGCGGTGGTGGTATCTGGTGGAACAAAAAGCGAACAGCATTGGTTGCTATTGCGAACGAACTCTTCCTCAGCGTGGCAGCACATCTTGCCATTCGCGTCCCTAACAAGGCAGAGTATTACCACAACTGGGCGACAAAGGAATGGGACTGGTTCAAGAAGACTGGCATGATCAATGAACGGAATAACATCAATGATGGGGTAGACCTGAAGACCTGCCGGAACAACCAAGGGAATGTATGGTCATATAACCAAGGCGTCATTCTTGGTGCGCTGGTTGAGCTCTCCAAGGTCTCCTGTGACTGTTCCCTCATTGACCAAGCACACGCCATTGCCACTGCGGCAATCACCGCCTTAGCTGATAAGGAAGGCATCTTACACGACCCTTGTGAACCGAAATGCGGTGCTGACGGACCACAATTCAAAGGAATATTCATGCGAAATCTCCAGATACTCCACGAAGCCTCGCCGAGAGCAAAGTACAAGACCTTCATCAAAAAGAACGCAAACTCGATCTGGGGGAAAGCCAGGAATAAAAAAGGCCAGTTTGGCGTGAATTGGGCCGGCCCATTTGCGCCGCCGGCACTTGCATCTAGCCAAAGCTCGGCGCTTGATGCACTGGTGGCGGCCGCGGCAGTATTGGGATGAGGGACTACTGTCTTTGGCCGGATAGCATCAATACACGATTCAGCCTGCCAGAAACAGACGTCAATTGAAAAATATCGGGAGTGAACTGAGAACTCCTTGTGCAAGAGTGGTTAAATATAATCTTCATCAGGCGAATAATCCTTCGGTGCGCAGTGTGTTGATTGATATTCCCCGTTCCTTGACTTTGGCCGACCTAGTGAAAGTTGTACCTAGAAAAATGAAGCTATTATGTACAGTACTTGTAGTAATCCCAAACCTCCGTCCCTGCTTCTTGAGGTTTGGACAGTTCAGCTAGTGTCAGATGAATGGTGGACTCTTATTGGTTGGTTAAACCGGCCGGGGCAGTGCCTGAGCTTCCAAGGTTCCAAGGTTGAGCCTGATTGTTGAGAAAACTCCGCGGTGACATCACTTCGAATATAAATCATGTGCCGCGCTTTGCCGTTTTTGAT
>LDEV01003166.1:0-13653 GCA_001014755.1 Blastomyces silverae
AGCGGGTGGTGCCGAGGAAGAGGACGTTGGCACCCGCGTGCGGGGAGCGAACATGAGCGAGACTCCTGGTCGGGTCGAGAGGGTTGTAGGTTAATTCGAGATGGATGTTTGCGTCGGGGACATGGCGGGTCTGCGGGTAATTTGCTGGATTGAGATGGGCGGGAAGAGGTTCGGAGGTGGAGGCCGTGAGGTTGAGGAGATGATGAACATCGGCTTCTGCTTGAGGTTGTGGTGGTGTTGGGTTTGGGTTTGGCATGATTGCTGTTTGATATCCAGACTCGGTTGGCCGAGAGGGGAGAGTTATTAGGTCCAACTCCTGACTGATGGCGTTATTTTTACTGTTATTATTATGATTGTCTATAGTTTGATTTATTTACTGCATTTTAATTGTATTTCTTTCCGTGATCGGGTAACTATAACTATCAGAGGGGCGGGGGCGTGGAAATTGCCAGATGTGGTCTAGTCTAAGCCCTGCGAAAAGATGACGCGGGAATTATATTCAGTTAGTTAATCATTCACAGCTGACGGAGGCTGAGCGTTGAGTTCAATCCCAAACTCGCGAGGTGAATATGCTCCTCAAAAACCTGGCTGACCCCGGGTACATAGGTTTATCCCAGAAGCTCTGAGGCTGTGACAAGCAGAGTATTTAATTCATCTCTTGCCAAGTGTCTTCAGCTTCTCAACCTCCTTATCCTCACCCTCCAACTTGAGTACGGTTGCAAACTCTGAATAGCCGGATTGCCACAGCCCTGGAGAATTTTTCGGATATTGAGACCTAAACCCAAGTATACGTTGTGCCCTCGGGCTCATTTTCTTGACAAAGTCCATGGGAACTATGAATGGGTAGGCTTCCTCAGGCGTGAAATAACTTGGTATAAAACTCCAGGAAATGACGCGGCGGTGCTCGTTTTGAGTGAGATTCGCGCCTCCACCATGAACGATCTTGCCTGTAATCATGAGAATGTCACCTGCATTGAGCTCTGCAGGCACGGCTTGCTCCGGTGTCCCGATGTCATAGAAATCCTTCCACCTATGCAATCCAGGGATGACTCGTGTGGCACCGTTTTGTTCATTGCAGTCAGTCAATGCGACAAGGAAGTTGACGATACATTCTGGGCCGTCGGGCCCTAGGCGGTTCGGAAGCTGATATTGCCCTTGATCGCGGTGGAGAACTTGGGCTGCGTTTCCAGGACTGATTTTGATCACCTGGTGCGAGGCCATCCAATATGTATCCAACTCGAGATGAAAAATTTCGGTGAGCATGCTATGGATATAGTTGTGGTTGAGGACCTCTTCGCGAAATACGCGGCTGTGGTTGACCATGTTGGTCATGCGTTTCGTCTGAGCACCGTGGAATTTGCGGATATGGTCTGCGCTGTGGGTAGATCCGGACGATATTTTTTTCAGCGGCCCATCAAGCTCAGCATTCATACGAGTTACTTGCTCCTTTGTGAGAAATTTTTCCAGAATCACTCCTCCTTCCTGCTGGATCAAACGCCGAACCTCTTCTGGCGAAGTCGAAAATGCAGGTACTCATAAAATGCTGGGGGTTTCCTTTGAGTGAGGCATTTTGTCAGAATGAAATCGAGTTTTCAAAAAAAAGTTGACTGATATCACTTTAACATGGAGGCTTAATTCATCCGTATTGTGATTTTTTTTGGGGGGACTTTGGAGCAGCTATTTATCTTGCCCAATGCTGAATCATTGCGGGACAAGGACTCTTGTCATAAGATCCGCTTCTTCCAGCCTAGGTGATAGTGTGTCTAATCTCAACAAGCAAAATGCACAAAGGCGGAATCTAAGCAATCCATAGGTAAATGTGCGGAGAATACACCCGAACTCAGAGGTGAAAGTTTTCTAGGCTACGCATCCTTCACACAGTACTCCGTACATGACTGACTTAATCGACCGCCTCATCTGCAGTTTGCGGCTAGGCACATAATCGTATTCTCCCACTATCTAAGCGACCCAAGAAGAGTACGCGTTTTGCGGGCCTCCAATATTTACTCTACAAGCGCTGCATCTTTGGAAAGCTCTTTTCCCCACAACTGAGCAAAGCTAGGGATCGAGAAGCATCACCAGCCTGAGAAGCTCAATTGGGAAGGAATGATAATTATGGGCGTATATTCCCATGCATTTATTTAACGGCCAGTTCTTCATTTTTGTCCCATCTTGAACGTCTGAGATTCTAACTAAGGATAGGTGTCATTGGCATAATTTAGTTTAGGCTCTTTCCACCCATGGATTCAACACCGTTAAAGGGCAAATTTGCGATTGTTACTGGGGGTTCTCGCGGTTCGTATCTTTTATTCACTTTGCAAAGTTCGATGTTAATGATCGCTTCTCGCAATTCCTATAGGCTTGGGAAGGGCAATAGCCATTGAATTGGCTAGGCGTGGTGCTTCAATTCTCCTTACTTTCACATCGTCCTCCGCTGGTGCTGAAAAGACGGTTACTGATATCACTGCGGCTGGGGGAAAAGCACATGCTGTGGCAGCAAACAGCCATGACTCCCAGAAAGCTGCGGACGCCATCATTGCCAAAGCACTTGAGCTTTCACGCGATGGAATCGACATTGTAGTGCACAATGCAGCGGACGGATCCGACCAGACATTGGAACAGGTGGATAGAGCAATATTTGATCGAGTTATGCATGCAAATGTTCTTTTCCCGATCCTTCTTGTCAAGACCTGTCGTCCACATCTTTGAAGGGGGGCAAGGATCGTGAATATCAGCTCGACAAGTGCAAGGCGCGGTGGGTTCATTGTTTCTAAAAAAAAAAACAAGAAAAAGAAAATCGTATGAAGGCTAAATTGTTCAACTTCATCTAGGTATGGCGTCGTCAATCTGCTATGCCGCTTCCAAGGCGGCTTTAGAAAATCTAACGAGATCTTTGGAGTGGGAACTAGGTTAGTCAGGATTTGGTGTTTGGAGTACCTACCTACCTTCCAAGTTGTGCCTTTGCTCATGAAATTCTAGGACGATCTCTGGACGCTACTGTGAACGCGGTCATCCTGAGCCGATTGCAACAGGATTGCAACAGAAATGTAAGCACTGCTTTGGCCGAGGTGGTTGCGGAAAGAACTTGTGGGTTAAAGGCTGACACTCCATCACAGGTGGTACAATACTACTACTTCCGATGTCGACCTACCCGAGGTGGAGGAATATGTTAAGAAACAAACTCCAGCAGGACATCGTATTGCGATGGTGGACGATGTCCTCACTGAGTAAGAGATGTTCAATGCTGTTATGATATTGAGTAAATTCTTGTTAGAACTGGATGAATTTGAGGGATTGAATTGGGAGGCTGAGTTTCAGTGCCTCAACAATGCTGACAATTCTATCTCTGATGATTATGACCATCATAGTGATGATGGACAGGATGGGAAAGATGACTCATGAATACCAGATGAATACAAAAATAGTAACAATCAGGATGAAGACGATGATGGGTTGGGATTCCGCAGGCGGCGTAAACGGTAAATTCGAAATTTGATTAATCGACAGCAATCAGCTCAAAGCGCTACGGTATTCAAGCCGCGTTTTTTCGATTTTTAGTTGAAGAAACGAGTATGTGGAGGCTGGGTTTAAATTTTTTTTTTTTCGGATAAACCCTCGAAATACTGCCGATATCCTTTTCCCCCTCTTTTATGTATATTTTTCTATTGAATTTCTCTTTCTGAATACTCTAATTGACTGTACCATTTTGCCTCTTTGAATCTTTATTTTTCTGATTTTTGGACATGTATTCTGATTATTTTGTACCCCTTCAATGCATATAATTTTCACGAGCGACCAGTAGCCCGACGATCTGAGTAGTCAATCAATGAAGTCTACCTATTCAATAAACATTAATTATATTTATATTATATGTTATTCTTATCCTGAAATGGTCGAATAAACACACACGTTGTACTGGACCTTGACTAACACCGTACAGTGGCTATCGTCTCTATACGCTGCTCATAGTGCACTATTATCCAACATCGATAGATTATCCCTTAAGAAAGACAGAATTAAGTGACCCTGAGCAGAGAGCCTTAAAGCGTTGTAGCCTGAGCCAGGGCATTATCTCTTCCTGCAGAATTTTGAAAGCACTTTGTCCGGGTTGAAATACATCGCCTGTCCGATCGGCACTTTTTGTCTTTTTGGGTCTGGAGGAAGAAAGGCTTTCCGTCTGGGTTAATAGGCCCGTTTCAGGGCACTCTTTGCCCTGAGAGTGGTACGGGGCTTTTTAAAGTGCAGGGTCTGTCGGTTGGAGTGACGAACAGCAATCCTCCTGAAGGGTCGTAGAGTCTCCAGCAAGCATTACCACCGCAATTGTCAATGCTGCAGCCATGACAGTATCCATGTATACTCGTGCTGCCAACCCACCATAGTGACTACCTCTCAGCTTCCACCTAACGCAGCTGCGAGGCTTTTTTCTACTAAATCACTCCACTGTATCATTGTTGCTCTCACAGGCCTGCAAACTCCGGTCGAAATCTGGCAACACCCAGTTAACCATCCACTCCGACTTCAGAACTTCTTCAGCGGTGGGTCGCTCCTCCGGTCGGAAAGCCAGCATCTGCTGCATCAAGTCCAGGATGGCAGCAGTTTCCTCCTCCCTACCAAACTCCCCCACCCCAAGCTTCCGTCGATACTTCTGCACCCATTCTTCAAATGCCAGATCAATTGAAGGCCACACTTCGCGGCCCTCAATCGGATGTCTATTCTTGTCAAAGAATTGATCTTGTGCCTCCCAGCGATCCCACCAGTCCAATGGCATGGGGCCCAGCACATCATTGTGTTGAGATACCATTTCATCCTCAGTCACCCAATCAGTGCTAAAGATGGCTTTCATCCCAATGATCTCCCATATCGCTGTGGCCAGGCTCCAAATATCAGCAGAATATGACAGAGCGGCCTGAGGTTCAAATTGGGCTTCTGGAGGCCGAAAAGCTAGTGGTGTGTGACAATCTTTCCCAGGCTGAGATGGTGAGTCTGAGGTGCCAGGTGCAAATGCTTCGCCAAAGTCAGAAAGGAGGACGCGAACATCAGACAGTTTGAATTCCTGTGCCTTTTTCCCAAGGTAGAGTGGTAAAACTGCCTTTGGTGGAATGTTGGATGAAAGTGGTTTCCCATCATGTTGTTTAATGGTGACAGTCCTAGGCTTGCTGTATTTCTCATATAACTGCTCAATTGAAAGCTGATCAAAGCTTGTGGGGAGCTTGACTAGAATGTTGTGAAGATGGATATCTAAATATAAACGGGAGTTATCTCAAGTGTTAGTGGAGTAAGCACAAAAATTGAAGTTAGCATGGTCATTGACAAACCTCCATGGACATAGCCTTGTGAATGTATATATGCGACTGCCAGAGTGAGCCCACCCACTAGAGCCCGAGCAACTTCAAGAGGAAACAAGCAGCTAAAAGAGGCTTTGCTTAGATTGCACCGCGCAGGTGTTGTGGTGTAGCATAAATGTACGCCATTGGGACCATGCACCTTGAATTCATCTAGAAGACAAGGGACCGAACCACGCCCTAGGCGCTGATGTGCAGACGCAGACACAGGTAGCGGTGCAGAGAGAGCCCGGAGAGTCTTTGTTTCATGCAGTAGTGAGTCCGATTCTTCAGAGTCTGCAATACCAACTTTGACAGCAACGTAATGTTCCAGGTGAGTATCCCGGGCTAGCCAAACAGTTGAGTACCCCCCAAACCCCAGCTTGTCCACAATGCGGTATCTGTCGCGAAGGATATCCCCAATCATGATGGGGTGATAACCCCCGGGTACGTAATCCTCAAGTGGTTCCGCTCCATCAACCCAGTTGTACTTGATATCGAGTTCGCCACGCGACATTGCAGGTAACGATTCAGAATGAGCAGAAGTGAAGCTGAGCCGTCTGAACAAACCAGCGTTAGGTTTCCAAGAACATAACGGAGCAAATTGAAGAAGAGATATGGCCGGAGTGACTACTTTGGAATAGCGTGCCATGAGAACTTGATCGAGTTGTGCGTGGGGCGGGAGTGAACTTTGCTCTGCAGTGAGCGGAGGAGAAGCTTCCCATTGATCGTCTGACATGTAACTTAGTAAGCGCGCTAACTAGCACGCAGCCCTGGTACGGCAGCCTATAGTGACAAATGTCTCAAATGGCTTTTTTTTATGTTTTTTTGTGTTTTTCAGTGTAAAAGGCTTAATTCCACATAATACTCATTTTTATTGACACACACCAATCACACTAGTCCTAATGTGGTTAGTATATTACTATATATGGTTTAGTCAGTCTTGGCTGACTCCACCTCACAGATCTGCCACAGAATTCTCTCAGATAGAACTCCCCGGGTATAGTGCCCCTCAGGTGTAGAGCCCCCCGGGTATAGAGCCCGGGTATAGAGCCCTGGGTGTAGAGCCCTCTCTCTAGATATAGAGCCCCAGGTGTAGAGCCCCGGGTGTAGAGCCTCTCAGATATATAGAGTCCCCCCAGGTATAGAGCTCTCTCAGGTATAGAGTCCCCCCCTCTCATGTGGGTATAGACCCCCAGGCATAGAGCCTCTCTGAGATTTTCAATGTGGGTCTCCATTTCATACAACCTCCAATGAGAAGAGCTCAATTACTAATACAATCAGTATTATTGATGTGTGCTCATTGTAACGCTAGTATAAAAAACCCATTTGAGACATTTGTCACTATAGGCTGCCGTACCTGGGTCCTTGCGCCAGTTCTATTTTAAATAATAACTCCCAACTGGCCCTGGAGAGTCGAAAAACAGTGAAGAGCATTGTTGGCGCCCAGCTCCACACTACTTTAACAAATATATTGATGGTGATGCCGTTCGGTTCTATCGCATTCCAAGTTTCAATTTTGTTTTGACCACAAACATGATTCAAAAATACCTTCTATTGAGGGTTCAATCATCCCGACCAATGGCTAACTACGTTATCTGCGTGTTGGGTTTGATGTTTTATCTTTGCGCATTTGAGATTTATCGTTGGCAACAATGGCCTGGCTCCAGATTTACCTTGAGTCCATCCAAGCGCCATGGGGAAATTGTTGGCCCAAGGTATCTAGGAATTTCTGCGACCTGCGCGTCAAAAGTTGTGGTGGATTGTTTTGTCCCCATGGTCTTAAGATACCCTTCAATCTGGCTATTGGTTGAGTCTGTCAGATTCGCGTGCTTAGGAGAGGGAACCTATCTATATTTTGTTCTCTAACCGCCCAACATGGCTACCTAACCATCATCGATACGGCATGCAGTCCGCGGGTTGTAAGGTATAAGAAGAGCAGGATGGCGCTCTCTTCAGCTTATCATCATATCACTCTTTGAGCTGAATCTGAATGAGCTAAACTCCTACTGAAGCCCATGAAGTGCCTTATTTTTATCTTACACGAAGTTGTTAATTCACCTTGAGACTATGGCTACTACGCACGGGGGCGTCAACTTTGTCAAAATCTATTTCTATAATGGAAACACAATCAATGCAACTCGAAAAAGGGCACTGGTAGTGAAGTGAGAAATAGAGAGTATGCACTTTTAGCAGCACAAGAACAGGAGCAGCAGAATCATAAAGTCAGAGACTGTATACTCAAATCAAATGTATTCTATTCATCAATCTAATAATCAGACAAATAACATGTAAGAGAATTAACTAGATAAAAGAACTGTGTAATTAAATTAAGATAAAATACTGTATAAAAGAGAAAGAATTAAATCAGTACTCTGAGATGAGAATTTATATATTATCTGTATACTGAGTAGAATCTGTATACATATTTAAAAGATTTATTCAGAATATTATTAGTAAGATGAATATATACTATTTATCAGCTCAGTGAAAAGTTTAATTATATTAGAATTTTTATTATATATCTTCTCTCTCTCTAAGTTACTAACTTAGTAACTAAGAATATAACTCTGAATTAAAAAAAAAGTAAGAAAAGCTTTGCAGAAAAGAGAAGAAAAAGAATAAAAATATTAAAAAAAAGAGAAATATAGAAAAGTAAAAAGAATATTATATATTATAATTTTATCATAGTATTTTTTCAGTATAATTTTATACTTTCTACTGAGATATTTCAATTTAACTTTTCAATAGAATTTATTAAACTTACTTATTAAAATTATAAATAATCTTATAAAGCTGTTTAAATATCAGAGAGTAAAGTAGAAAACAGTCTTTTAAATATTATTTCAGAAATCTTGAGTGTAGATTAAAATATATTATAAGAAAATGAGAAAGAGAATTTATTATATTAGATAGATAAATTACTGAGTAACTAGCTAGTTATTAATTTATTTTTAATATATCTCTAATATATTATAATTTATTATATTAAAAGTATCTGATATATTATCTTATTTAATCTTAATTTCATCATCTTTTTTTCAGTGAAAATCAATGAAAGTACACTCAAAACACATAAGACACAGTGAAGAAGATTATAAAAGACACACTGAATAACTCTTAAGTATCTGAGTGATGATTTTAGATGATAAAGTGATGAAGAGAGAGAGTGAGAACACATATAAAACTCAACACATGTCATGTATATATGATCACATGTTACACATCTTACATATAACTCTCAGCATATCTGTGTATTCTGAGAATCACTCATCTTTTTCATTCTTTTCTCATTCTTCTTCTAGCTATTCTACTTAGAGAAATCAACTATCTTTCATTCTCTGATTACTCTGTGTAATAATGATAGCATGTTCTATATAATAATTTCAGTTGAGAAAATCTTAGTCAAGATACTGTAACTGTTGTTATAAAATTACTCTAGAATTTGTGACAGATGCTGTGAAGAGATTGAGTATTCACTGTTATAAAATAATCTGTTGAAACTGATCATATCTAATATCAAGATCTAGCTTTCACTGTTAAAGCTAATTCAATCAAGAATTCTCTGTTCATTACTTATTTTCTATGAGAAAAAGAAACTTAATATCAGTAATATCTCTATTAGTCAATAGCTTACTTATTCTATCAATTGAAAAATGTCACAATCACTATCAGAAGAGATATCAAGACATATTCAGAGAAGTCATTTTAATTCATGTCTTTCATAAGTAATAAATCATATTCTTGTCAAGTCAAGATACAATACCAGCTATCAGAATGTCAGAGAATTGAGAGAGAAATCACTTCACATTTCTCTCTCTCTTTTCAGTTATGAGTAGTTTGCAATCTTTTATAGATATATCAGATAAGACTTTCTCTACAGTAAATAAGAGTAAACAAACTCAATCAGTTTTCTCAGTCTATTTAAAAGCACAGTTCAAAATTGATGCTGCTCTCTTACTACTATATCACATGTTCTTTAAGAATAAAAAACTATAACAATTCATAGATATAGTCTCTGTTGCTGATTTTAAGTGAGTCAAAATTATATTCATTCTAGAAGAAGACTTCTTCAGAATCACTACTCTGATGAAAGTAAGAGAACAATTCAAAAGTTCAGTAGTATCTCATAGATCTGTCAGTCAGTTTACTGACTGAATTATCAAATTCTGCAGAGACTCAAATCAAGCTGATGATAAGTCTATGTTATTTGACTCAGATAATGACTATCAGTAAAAAACTCTTCAGATGCAGTAGTTAGATTCTCTGTTTTCTGATTATAATAATATATAACTGAGTTTTGAATCAGTGAATAAAATTTCAGATAATCTTGACTATCACTCAGAAAAGTCTTGATAATTTATAATAGTCTCAATGTATTCAGCTATCAATGATTGAGTTCAAGACATCTTCTTCTACTTCAATTCTGATATCACTTATTAAGCACTCAATATCAATCTTAATTCTCATATATTATTTACACATCTCATCAATTCTCTGAACACTCAGACTCAAGTATAAAAATATCAGAATATAAATTATGATATAAACAATTCTGATCATTATTATATTAACAAAGATGAAAGATATGTTATGAAAAATACTTTATAAGAACTGTTATATAAATCTCACAATGTCTCTCTCTCTCTCAGTGAATCATTCTCTTCAATCAGTTCTTCATCAGATAAAGAGAGATATTATCACAATGAAAATCTCATATACTATCAGTATCACAGAGATCATCACTCTTATTAACAGATCTCAGCTAAGAATGATCAGTATTATAAAAAGCACTATTCTATCAAGCTCAAGTCAGAGAATATTATGATATTCAACTCTGAGAAAACTGAAGTCTACACATTCATTCTTTGCTTTTAATAAATAGTGAATATATATGATGAGCAAGCAGTACTCATAATTCTCTCTTAATATTTTTGCAGAGAAGCTCTTGAATAACTTATAAATTTAGAGTCAGACACAGTTCAGAAAATGAATGATAATATATACTTTTGAAAAACTGAACTGCTCAAGCAATTCAGAAAATCATGACAGTAAGTATTATAAGAAGCACTGTGTCTATACTATCATTTTATCATCAGACACACACTTTCAATTTCATTCTATTTAATTTATAAAATCACTCTTCTGCATGAAACTGAAATCAATGATCAGATTCAGCTAGTTCAACATATTTATAATAATCTCAAAATATAACTGTAAATGATCTGTCTAATAGATGAATTTACAGATGATTTTCTCTCACTCAATGAATTTTATTAGAAAGTTAAAAATCAAGAAACTGTCAGTTTCAAATTATAATCTCTGTAATAACAGACTTCTCAGTTCTCTTTCAGATTCTATGAAAATAAAAAAGTCAATTCTAAATATAATATCAAGTTCAGAACATCTAATATTTCAGACTCTTCTCAGATTTTCATCTTTAATAAATTCAGACTGAATAAATTTTATGATTAATTATAGTAAAGTGAGAAATAGAAGATGTGCACTTTTAACAGCATAAGAACAGAAGCAGTGAAATTATAAGATTGAGAACTGTATACTCAAATCAAATGTATTCTATTCATCAATCTAATAATAAGATAAACAATGTGTAAAGAAATCAACTAGATAAAAGAACTGTGCAATTAAATCAAGATAAAACACTGTGTATAAAGAAAAAAAATCAAATCATTACTCTGAGATAAGAGTTCATCTATCATCTATGAGTTGAGTTCAATCTGCATATATATCAGAAAGATCTATTCAGAATGCAGTCAGTAAAATGAATATATACTGTTTATTAGCTCAGTGAAAAGTTTGACTGTGCTGAGATTCTTATCACATATCTTCTCTCTCTCTAAGTTACTGACTCAGCAACTAAGAATGTGACTCTGAATTAAAAGAAAAATAAGAAACAGTTCTATAATAAGAAAAAGAGAAGAAAGAGAATATAAAGAAGAAAAACACAGAAAAGATAAAAAAGTGTGTATACAGTAACTTCATAATATTATCTCTCTGATATAGTTCTGTGTTCAGTTGAGCTTGCTCAGATGTCAGAGAGCACAGTAGAAAACAGTCTTCTAAATATCATTTCAGAAATCTTGAGATTAGATTAGAATATATTATAAGAAAATGAGAAAGAGAATTCATTATATTAGATAGATGAGTCACTGAGTAGCTAGCTAGTTATCAATTTATTCTTAGTGTATCTCTAGTATATTACAATCTATTATATTGAGAGTATCTGACATGTTATTCTGCCTGATCTGAGCTTCATCAAACAAGAACTATACTACTGAGATATTCTTTTTCTATCATATACAGAATGCTTCAATCAGTCTTCAAGCTGTGTTGTATACTTGATTTTGAAAGACTTCATTATTATTGTCTGTTACTTTGATATTGAGATATTCTGTTAAAGAGAAAGCTGTTTCAGTCAGATTATTTTGTGATGATCAATTCATGACTTTAAATTTATAATTTTATTATCAACAGAGAAGCAGAGAGATTGAACTTGATATATCTATTGTATAGAAGATTTGAATATTTCAGAGATGTATAAACTAGTAGCAGAAATCAAAAGAACTTATGAAGAATTCTGAAACATGTTAATTAACAGTGATTAAGAAGTATATACTGTTTCAGTCAGATTATTTTGTGATGATCAATTCATGACTTTAAATTTATAATTTTATTATCAACAGAGAAGCAGAGAGATTGAACTTGATATATCTATTGTATAGAAGATTTGAATATTTCAGAGATGTATAAACTAGTAGCAGAAATCAAAAGAACTTATGAAGAATTCTGAAACATGTTAATTAACAGTGATTAAGAAGTATATAAGAAAAAAAAATGCAGAAAAGTAAGAAGAATGATGTATTATAACTCTATGATATTGTCTCTCTGATATAATCTTACACTTCTTATTGAGATACTTCAATTCAGTTTCTCAAAAGAGTTCATCAGACTTGTTTAATAAGATTACAGATAATCTCATAAAGCTGCTCAGATATCAGAGAGTATCACAGTGTCATTCAATCATCATCTAAAAGAGAATATCAAAAGAAAGTAAACAGAGACATCAGAAACAGAAAATAACACAGAAAAAAAAGACAGAAAAAGAGTGAGAAGATACTTCTATATATAAAGAAAAGAAAGGTGCAAAGACAGAGAATGCATAGAAAAGAGAAAAAGAATGAAGAGAATCAGATAAAGAAGATTTGCAGATGATAAAAATGCAGATGAAGTGACTGCTATAGCTGAAATATGTGTTCATAATTGACTGAATCTTTTAACAGTCTCAGACTGAGAAATTATATTAATCAGTGAAACAGTTAATCAGCTGTCACACTTTCTTAATTATACACTGATATTAATATGAAATTATTCTCAGTGATCACACAATCTCTCTGAACTTTATTCAGAGAAATGTCATTCTTCATATAATGAAAGTAGCTGTGACTCTCAAATAGTTCTTTCTCAGCAGTTATTATAATCTGAAAGTATTTAACTGTCTCTGTAACAGTATTATAACATTATTTATTAATGTATTCTTACAGTGCATTATCTTAATCATTGAAAAGATAATTCTGTTTCTGTTAAATCTGAGAGTCATCTCACTTTCATCATCTCATTAAGACATCTGAAATCATACTGAGACTTATAACAGAAACTGCTGCAGAAAACTGATATAAGATATTCTTATACAGAATTGATAGATCAGATGATATTGATGATTCTGTAATTAAATCTCAATAAATCTGAGAGAGTTCATCTCATAAATCAGCTATCAGAACTTTAAGAGATTGATTATCATTCTGAATATTAATATATTATAACAGTATTATCTGATGACTTCTTATAACTGAATCAGTGCTTTTATAAGAAATGTGAGATATGATTATTTAAGCATTATCATCTTTGCATGAAACAGTATATCAATGAGTTTTGAAATTAACAAGATTTTACTGTATAAACAATTTTAATGTTATATTTTGAATAATGTCATCTAAGAGAGCTTCACATTCTCATAGTTATCTGTTTTATTTCTTGATATGAAAATGCATCTCTGACACTATAATAATATAATTCTGATTATCTTCATTGATGAGAGAAATTAATTCTTGAATCATATTCACTCTGTGATTTTTCTCTGTCAGATGCTTTATATTAATATCAATGTAATAGAACAAAGTGTTATCTTCAGACACAGTATATTTCATATAGTATAAGTAAGAAATCAGATGTATGTGATGATCAGAGTGAAGAGCAGTATATTATATATAATACACAGAGTCTTAACATATAATCTGCTGAGTAATTTTATATA
>LDEV01003172.1:0-27749 GCA_001014755.1 Blastomyces silverae
CGCCGTCCTAGCCAGACTCGCCTCTGCCTGTGCCCGCCTAACCCCTCTCCCCCGCGACGAAGAATACACGCCCACTCTCCACATCGTCCTGCGCAACAACGCCGACAGCCCCGCCGGCGTCACCAAAGAGGAACAACTCTGGATCGCCGCTGAGCCTGGTAGAAAAATTGACCTGAACAACACTTCCACTGACCCTAATAATAATAATAATAATAATGCTACAACCCGCCACGCGAATCCCAACGGCACCGGTAACGGCAGTGACAATGACAACTCCTTCGACAACAACAACAATATTACGGCCAGGAATGGAGGTGGTGAGATGGATGGTAGAAGGCGCGGCTCGCGCGGTCGGGCGAAAACGGTGCCCGTCCGGACGGTGGATGCTGGAGAGATGAAATTGGAGGTGTGGGTTGAGGAGGCGAAGGGGAAGTTTGAGGAGCTGGATCGGATTCGGGCGGAACATCCACCATGAATTTGGAATTCGGAATCGGAATTGGAATTTAAAATTGACACTAACAATAAAGGGAGGTCATTTTTTATTTTCTTTCTTTGATTTGAGGCTGATAGGAAATGGCATGTGGGAGCGGAACGGAACGGGGCTTTCTCCATTCTCAATTTGACACAATTTTTTCCTTCTTATAGAATTGAAAAAAAGGGACAAAAAAACACTTTTGCTGTTGATTGATATTGATCTGTTTTGATCTGTTTTGCTCAGCAGTTTTCCCTTTGATTCTGAGTTGTCTAAGTTACTGTTTGTTGTATTCACATTCCCTGCATTCTTACAGTCATCTTGCCATTCATTCATCTCATATTTACCCCTTCTCATACTAATATATTACATTTGCTTTCCTTTTCTTTCCTTTCATATATGACGGTCTCGCAATATATCTTATTATGCCCCCCTTATTTGAAAACTGCAACTGGCATGACTCTCCTTTCTTATCATTTTCATTCTCATTCTCATTTTAGCCAAACCTACTTTTCTCTCTCCTCAGCCAGCTTTTCTTTTCCTTTCCTTTTCCTTCACTTTCATTTATTCACCTGAACAGATGTTCTCATGACCAAATCAATTCTGAACTCCTTTCTTTTCTCAACTCACTTTCCTTCAATTTTTCTTCTCCTTTTTTTCATTTCATTTCACAATATTATGTTATGTTTTCTGTCTCTACATCTGAGCCTTATGCCTTCTTCTTCTTCATCCTCCTCTCTTTTTATCTTTTTCATTAACGTCTCTCCTCTTCTCTTCCTCTTTCCAAATTCAAATTCAAATCCAAATTCTTTTTCTCTTTTCTTATATTTTCCCCCTTCTACAGGTTATATGTCCTGTCAAGTGTCACGTAAGCGCCCTCCTGGAAATCTAAAGATATAGATATAGAATGAGGGGGCGGGGAGAGGAGGGGGGAGAAGTGAGGAGATATGAAGAAGCAAAAATTCAAGTAGAATGCCATTAGAAAATGAGAGGCTGGGAGGGAGAAAAAAAGAGAGAAGAGAGGGGGGGGTTTGAATGAGATGATGATATGAATGAGGAAGATTGAGAGAGAAAAGGAGGTATCAGATATCTTTTGTCATTGTTTCTAAGGTTGTTTTGATAACACTTCTTTTTGCATTATTACCTGCTTATCTTTACATAGCTATACATGGTTTATGGGGTATTTCTGAATGAGGTGGAGAGAGGGAAGGGAAGTCTTGGTTATTATGTTTTGTATATTTCCGCTCATTCTCCGAAAAACAGAAATATGAGCAAGATTGTCAAAACATGTAACTACCCTTTATCTTTACGTTTTACCCTTTTTCTTTTTTTACAGCTTGAGATGAAGTTAATCCAAGAAATAGGGGTAAGAAGGCGGGACGAAGCCCGGAAAAGACACTTAAGTTTAAAGAAATCCGGTGTAGCAGCGCGGTGGGAGAGAGTGTTTTGAAGAAACTTTCTGACTTTTCGGGGAATTTTATCTATCTTGCTTTATAGAAATTAATTATCTCAATTGTTAAATGTTTTATTCAAGTTTCTGTCAGTATAACCCGAAATGAATGGACAGCCGGGATTGTATATGTATATCACAATTACCGCATCTAACTCCCATCCCCCACAGTCGTCTCGTCTCCCGGTGAGGTTGGGGTTAAGTCAGATCAGTTCGCTGGGAGAAAGGGGTATAAAAAAGGATACAAAATTGTGGGAACAGAAATTGGAGGAGTGAGGTGAAGGAGGTGGACGGGAAGCGGCGGGGATGGAAGCAGAAATAATTTTGAAATAAAGTAATAAAATAAAATAAAATAGCAATTGAGGATGATGCAGGATATCGAATACAGATATCTATTCCCGCCATTCAAGCATGTAGAAAACCAACTGATGCCGCCGGCTAACAATTCAAAAAAAAAATTTCAGAAAGAAGGAAGGAAAAAAGAAAAGTAAAGAAGAAGCAAGAAATAGAGGGAGAAGAAGGGTATAGTTGAAAAGGCGGTGCTTTTTTTTAAAAAAAAAAGTCGTTTTCAGAACCCGAGATCCAACTCAAATAAAGCGAAATTGTAGGCAAGAAGAAAAGTAGAACACAAAATCCAGAAGGAAAAAAAAATATATGCTTCTAAAATAAAAAGCACACGAACCACCCAATGCCACTAAGACATGCTGACATACGTTGCAAACAAACGCCTTGCTTATGAAGGAGGATATGAACTTGGAATTTAGATCAGAATGAAAGAAGCAGAGGAGATGGAGAGGAAAAGCGAAATATATGTGAACTGTGGTGGACGGGTATTTTAAAAAAGACGCCCCCCCCCCCCCCGGGCTACCATATACCCTATGTACAGAACTAGCCAGAGAACGATGGTTCACTTCGGCGGAAACTCCCGCGGGACGCGATCAATTACGACAACCGGGTAGCGGAAGATCGGTCTATTAGTGTGATGAGGATTATTATTGTTGTTATTAGGGTTATTAGTGTCGTTGATGTTGATGTTATTGTTGGAGGCGATATGCTGGCCTGGAATAGCCGGTTTTGCCTGCATATGTGTAGGTTGGGTGGGTAGTGGAGATGGCAGGGTTGACGCTGTTTGATTGTTTGCCTGAGTCTTTTCCGGCACGCCGCGCATAACTGGGGGGTTGTTCGGTTGCTGATTCCGCTGTGGATGTGGATTAGGGAATGAGTTTGGTCCAAACGAGTTGGGAAGCGTGGGCATCACGGGCGCGGGCAAGGGCGCGGGTGGAGGAAACCGAAGATTGGGGTGTATTTGGAATTTGGGTGGACCTTCAGGATTTTTGAGCTGGGGCGCAGGCGGGGATGCGGGCGCAGGAAAGCGAAGATTGGGGTGTATTTGGAATTTGGGCGGACCTCCAGGATTTTTGGGCTGGGGCGCGGGCGGGGACGCGTGCGGAGGAAAGCGAAGATTGGGGTGTATTCGGAAGTTGGGTGGAGCTTGAGCATTTTTGAGCTGGGGCGCGGGCGGTGGATGTTGTTGAGCTTGATTGATATTTCGGGACTGATTCTGAGGTTGATTTAGCCTCAGGTTCTGATTTTGATTCCAATTCTGGTTCTGGCTCTCGTTCTGGTTCTGATCCTTCTGGGTGGCGGAGGCTCGTTGCTGCCGCATCGGTGCTCCTTGGTTAGCATGTCCCGCTTGCACTGGATGGCCAAGATGATTATAATGATAGTGGTAATGATGATGGGGACCATGGTTATTTTGCTGTGGATGAACGTTAGGAACGTGTGGAAATGTAGCTGGAACCGGAACCCCAGCTGGCGGGATCAAATGAAAATCCCCCCTGTGATTCCAGATCTGAGGTTGCTGAGGATCTTGCTGAGCAATCGGCTGATGGGGTGGATGGAACGGCTGTTCTACTGCGTTCATCCGTTCCATATCTCCTCTAAAATGTAAAAGCGGGTTGGCCGCGTTTGGGACTGGAATTGCTTGAGGATAGACCATAGCTAATGGTCGGTTGCGATTGACTGGGGCATGCATGGGAACATGAGCTGCACCACCAGGGCCAGCAGCACCAGGTTGGGGTGGATGTACTGGGGCGCCTGGATTATGCCTCCTTCTAAGCATATCATTGTAATGCTGCCGCTGATTCTGCAGATGTTGTAGATACATGCGATGATCCGCCGACTTGTTATGATGTTCGTTCTTGGGGGCTTCGACCGCTAATTCCTCTATATTCAGCTGTGGATTGGCCTTCATGACCTCTTCGATCGCTTTCTTATGCGCACTTGAAACGTCCTCGAAGTGGCGAGCATTGGACTTGCCGTCATGAAGTGGACAACTATTTGGACGTTTGTCAAAATGGCTGTACCCCTCCTTAGTGATGGCCTTCTTGCAGACATAGCACATCACCGAACGGCACTTCACGCACGTCATTTTGTTGCAGCCATCTTCCTTGATTATTTTAACCTTGCACTTTGGATTAGGGCAGGTCCTAATAAGTGCTTCACTCATCGCTTCCTCAATTTTCTGTCTTGCAGGTGTTTTCTTGTCATTGGCCTGCTCGCAGGTTTTGGGGGCGTGAGCTGCTAGGCCGCAACGACGACAGCTCACCTTTCTACAGGCTGGGTTCTGGCAATAGAATTGGCAATCACCCATTTCAATCGGTGGGCATATAGCTTTGAAGTCACAAAAGGGACAATCATGTAGTCCCTCAAGCTCTGCTCTTGCAATCTCGTCGCGCTGCTGAAGCTGTTCTAATTTTTTCATCAGTTGGTCACCTAAAACCTTGGCTAAAATCTGTTTATCGAAGCCGGCACCACAGCCGCTTATGTCCATGCAATTCACTTCATATTTCATAACACCAATTTGGGATTTTGCAGTGGATTTGACACATTCCTTGCAGAAGAAGTGGATGTTTTCCCCTGCGCAAGGTATCATATGAATTATAGGGGCATCGGTATAACAACATTGGCATTCCATGACATTACCCTGCGCAATGCATGTCGCTTCATTTTCGGCCTCCAATTTAACCAACTCTTTTTCCCGTTGACGTGACTCTAAAATGGGGTTAGCTAGCGGGCACGAGATCGGGGTTTGGTTTTCTGAATTTAAACTGTCTCATACCTTCCCTTTTCCGTCGCTCTTCTGTAGCATCCTGGAGTTCACGCAATATATCAGAATTCATCGGAATATCTGGCGACTGTTTCAGTTTGCCCGTGCGTCTTTTGCTGCGTTGTCGATATATAGAAGGATTCGTCATATTAGGTGTGCTTTCAGATTCGTCTAGGCTTGCATAAGCAGCGAACAATGATTTCTGCGATTGTAGCACAAAGCGTATGTGCTCTGGCCGAATTTTAGGGAAATGTTGTTCTAACAGATATTGACTGACAAATGTTAGCTATTTATAATAATAATAGTAATACAAAATAAAGCCAAATCAGTGTGATTGAAAAATCTTTTTAAAAATGAAACTACCCTGTGATTTATAGATGCTCTAGGTTAATCCCGACGTTTCCAGGGATATAAACAAAGAGCAGTCAGTGAAACTGTATCAGGAATGGAATTTGGCCTACCTATCTTGATAGTAAGACTTGCCCCGAATGACCCCGTCGTCTTCGCCCCAGGCTCTCTTGGAACTAGCTGATTGCTGACACTTTCGCGGAATATTTTGTGGAAGCTTTTCGAGTTTCGCTACTTCTCCTTCTTCTTCCTCCTTGGGGTACGGACCCGAATCCATGATATGGTGGACCAAAGCTTCTTCCACATCAACGCCTGGGTTGACAAACGCGAGACGCTTGTAAAGCTGTCCAACATACTTGAAGCTGATACTCGGGAAAATGGTCGCAACTCGAGCATACATCTGGTCATTCTTGTTTGTTGGAGAGGTTGTTCGGGCTCGTGGTTGAGACGGGCTGGAAGCGCCACCACTTGACCTTGGCACCTTGATGGCGCCATTTTCATCATCATCACCAGTGAGGTCTATAATCTCGGTGAGCTTTCGTTTCATGGTTCATAGCTTAGGCGCTGTGATCTTAGAAATGAAAGGATGGTGGTTGTTAGACTAAAACTTTTCTTGCAGAGGAGGGACGACAAAAAAATATAGGAAAGTTAATCCACATACCAAGAGATTCTCATGATTCAAATGGAAAGAGCGCCTCTGTACTTGTAAACGAAGGTGCACACAACTTGGCACCTGGATATCGAGAATGAGAGAAAATGTATCTGATATCATTGACACCCGCTGCGCTCGTTTATCAAGCCTGATAGGATAGAACAAAACAGTAGTCAACTCCTAAGATAGATCGAGAAGCTTATGCTCCTTGAAGATAAGAGGATTGGAGTTTTGCACTAAAAGGCGTGCGATGAACAAGAGTAACAGAAGCCCCAGTTAATGAATAAGTGAGGCAGCTTCCAAAGCTGCAAATATAGATGTTGGAGCTGAGTCCCTCTACCTGCGAAGTGGCAGGAAACAGCCGGCGGAGGCGAGGAGGTTCGTGGTAAGACCCAGACGCATGTATTCATTTCACGCCCTTGAGACGCAGCCTGGCGGGTGGAATCCTGAATCTTAGATTTTCCTTTGTTAGTCAGAGATGCAGAGAGCTTGTCGGGAATCCCATTCGCGTGGCGGGGACAACTGCAGACACCAACTTCACAGCCAGACCATGTTGATTCCCGTTTCAACTTGTGTTTGGTGCGCTGTTGTCCCGTCATGAAGAGCACGAACAACGTCGTCGTTGTCTGTCCATGGCGTCAAGGGCCGAGCGTCAAAGCTTCCGATCTAGGCTTAGTATAATCATGTGACTTGCGGCGCCGCTTAGTCATTTCATGGCTAGGGGAGACGGGTGACTAAGCAGCTTCCCCGCGCTGATGATGCCGAAACCCGAATCGGGCAGGTCTAACCTGGCCCGTCCCGGATGACGTCGCTTTCCATCGGGACCAGGCACCGATTAAGCGGGGGACCCTGACCCAACTCTTGGCGGAAAAACTCTCGGCCCGATTGCACCCCTTTAAAACACAGTCCACTAACACGTGAAGCGTTATCTCATACCTCGACTCTCATCCACGTTACAGTCTATAAATTCGAAATAGTGGTGGTTTTTCATACTAGTCTAGCCCATAGCGTTTACTAACCTAGTTATTAACCACTGTGACGAAGTGTGGGTAAGCGGCGGCACGATTAACCCAGCCCTAACTCAGTTTTGCGCTTGCAGAAGAGCTGTGCTGGGCATATGTCAAAGTTGATTAGTAATACAAGGTCACTATCTAGCGTGTGTCGTTTTAGAACAAGCGAATATAGCCGATCACTCGAGGCCCGCTTTGTGGGCTTATTCTTCCTACTGTCCCTTGATAGGAAGACAACTGCCTAGAAACGGCGGCGCATCGTGCATGCATCACCAGGTCTTTCTATTCGGCCATTTTCACGAATCGGAGACGGCGTTTCCTTGCTTCTTTTTAACCCCTGTCGAAGATATAAAACCTGCCTAGGTAGCTTTGTATTTCTACAACGCCCCTTCATCCAACCCGTCGAGATCCCTAGGCCCGATGAAAGTCGCTATACATACAAACTTATATCAACGCAACAATATACCCCGCTCAGAGAGTGCAGCTCGTCTTTAATCAAAAAATATAAGAAGAAAGAAGAGAAAACAAGAGCTCAAACAGAATCCCAAGCCATGGGGTCCTCCGATTGCTACCTGCCCCCGTCAGACTCCCCAGACCTCACTCTCGTCGTCCCCACCCCCGAAGAGCGCATCCAATGTCTAAAAGCAAACAGCCGGGAATGGAAAGGTCTATTGGACCCTGACCAATACATTCAGCGCGAGAACCACCTTCTAAACCAGGATATGACCAAGGACGGCGCAATGACCCAATGGATCCTCGTAGACCGTCATCTGCCCCCCGATAACCGTCCCATTCTCAGCAGCTGCGAGTCGTTTGGCAAACGCGCCTGGTTAGCTCACGGCGGTGAGGTCGAGCAGATCATTGCCCACGGTGTTGGAAGCGTCTTTTCAAAACCAGAGTTTCGCCGTCGGGGTTACGGTGGGCGGATGATTACCGAGCTCGCGAAGAGGCTGGACACATGGCAGCAGGAAGATTCGGTGCGGAAGAAAAGTATATTTTCAGTCCTCTACTCGGATATCGGCAAAACCTTTTATGGGGAACGTGGGTGGAAAGCCTTCCCTTCGTCGCACATCTGCCTCCCACCCACCTCAAATGATAGAGTACGGCAGGTTATCTCTGGAATCGATTTGAGCATGGGGAGGGAAATGCAGGCCGACGACGTCAGACGCTTCATGTGCTCCGATGCAGCACTTGAACGGTACCGACAAGTCTTAAGGGAGGCGTCACTGAATTCAAAAAAGGCCAAAGTTGGCTTTGTGCCAGATTATGCAGCTTTGAGCTGGCATTGGGCCCGCGAAGAGTTCTACTCAAAGATTCTGGTTCCTGACAAGGGCGAGCCCAAGGTGAAGGGCGCCTGCGTTGAAAGCCGCAAAGTTTTCATCTGCTGGAATCGGAACTTTGGAAAGACCGAGAAGGACAGCGTCTTATATATCCTGCGGACACTATACGAGGAACCAAAATCGCCAGCTGAAGAGCAAGGGGTAGCCGAAGCGCTGGCTGCAGCGCTCTATCGGGCCCAGTTGGAGGCGCATGAGTGGGGTATGAGCCGTGTGGAGATTTGGAACCCATCCCCAGTCGTCGAAAAAGCCGCTAAAATGCTGAGTGAGACTGCGCAAGTCGAGCATAGAGAACAAACCAGCATATGCAGCCTTAAGTGGAACGGCAAACAACTTGGGTTAGGCGAAGATGTTGACTGGTATTGGAACGAGAAGTATGCCTGGTGTTGACGCCTAGCTGTTGTTTCCTGAAGTTGAGCTCCAAGCTCCTTCTCCTGCGTCTTTGGTTTCTCTTCTGGCCTTTTTACGTCGAGAGATTACCTGATGTTTTTTATGGGTGGTGTCATTTATTTTCAGCCTTGTTCGGATAGACCGTGGGAGGAATACTCAAATAGCCTGGTGGCGATATGTTTGCTTTTGTGGCTTATGCTGCCCATCCCCGATACCGTTTCGTATTTGATGTGGGTTATCGCTGGTTTCCATGCTTCACGCACGTCTTTTGGGTCCTGTACGAGTAGCCTTTGTTTCTGCCCTGGGCTTAAAACAAACGCTCGCAGGACCGGGATATTGGTGGGAGTCGCTCTGTGTCATTCAGCAGTTCCTTTGTCAGTCTGTTACTCCAAAGTTATCCACATACATACAGCACGTTGTAGATCCGATTTGTATGTATGTACATTTCAGTGCATAGTTGCGCACTGTTCTAGATGGACAGGAAACACTTATGCGTACCTTCAAATTATCCCACGTAGCTTCGCTCCTCCACGACTCCGGCAATAGATCTTTCCAACTCTCCAAGAATTCCGCGCGACCAATCGCCATAGCTGGATCCGGCGCATTAGCTTCCAGGTAAACTTCCCCAACCCAGTTCACCGTAGTATCCTTATCAAGACTTGCCCCTAAAAGCCCCAGAAATATGTCAGCATTTTCCCGTTACAGAAAAAGGGGAAATAAACACCCAATTTCACAACCACCTTACATTTGAGCTCCTCATAAACCTCCCCAAGACCCACCGACGCCGGATCCCCCATTAACCTCCTCACCAACGCATCAAATAACGGCCTTGGGAACCCAACATCCCCATTCCCATCCCCTTCATCCCTAACAGCCCGCCACAAATCCCGTACCAAAAATTGCTTCTCCATATCAATCCCCTGCAACACAGCCCCATCCAAGATTTTTTTCCACGTTTGGATCTTTACGACAGCCGATGGTCGCCAACAAATTAATCGACCATCACCACCACCACCACCAGGGTGGCGCTCCGGGTGTACAAACGCGCACACCTCCACCCAGCCCCGTTCACACTCCACCGGCGACAATGGGACATCTCTAAATACCTTTCTGATAGCTCTACGCCGCCCCCTTTGCATAATGGAGCTTTTATCCCCAGCTGCTTCAGTAGCAATAGCAGCAGATACTCTCCCAGCGCCATTGCCATTGCCAGCATCGCTCATATCAACATCCTCGTCCTCCTCAGCGTGCGTACCACTATACACGCGCAGAGCGCGCTGGAGATACGGAAATACGGAGTATAAGTTGCTATCCAGCTTCACGAGTTCGAGCGTGGCGTTGCATTTGGCGATGGTTGTGATGTGGTTGTGGGGCGTTTCTCCTTTTGCCTGTTGCGGCGCCGGCTGGGTAGAAGGGGCGGGTTGGATGAGGTATATGCAGTTTGAGGAGTGGACATGTCGGACCATGTAGGTTTGGGTATTCGTACAGAGGTTTACGTAGGCATCGGTGGATGATGATGAGGCAGATGAAGACGACGATGGGCCGGATTTTAGGTAGAGGCTACGGTTTTTTGATTGGCCGTGGTTAGTGGAAAGCGCATTGATTCGTAGGAATTATTTTATTCTTAATACTCTGTTGAAATGGGGTGTATACGTACGGAGATCCAGTCTTCCCAGAGGAAATCATCTCCGCCAATTCGGGTGGTAATTCCAAGAGCTTGAGAGCTTGTTGCGGGCGCGTGTGTGAGAAGTCAAGCGCTTGTCCCGTTGGCTTTGCCATCGTTATTCGGTCCGCTCAGTTCACTCGAATAATTGTCGATTCCACGATTGAATCAGATATAAAATAGGAAATGTAAGGTATCTGGCTTGTATCTGTGATATTCTTTTCGCCGTGTTGGACTGAGAGCTTTGGACTGAGAGCTGAGGACGCGGGGCCTATGTAATTGCGTGATTGATTAGCTTCCTTTTATGTATCCACGGGCGCGTCTTTGATGGTTTTGAGCGGTTCGCGGCTAAAACCTAAAAATTGAGCTACGGCTGTGTCTAATTGAATTAAGGTTAGGCGCGAGGCGGGAACCCTGACCACACTCCTCAAGCTCTAAGCAATGGCTATCAATGACAAAAATACACGATATGTTGATACTGAAGCCTAGCTAACTACGGCATTTGCCAAAGGTAAGTAATCTTTATTCAATGACTGGCCTTGCAAGCATACAGTGCTGCGCAATAAGTTTGAAACTATTGAGACTTCAGATTGAAATATGCTAGTCTGAAAGTAGTTTAGTGTTTGCACTGTTTATTGCTGTAACTAGCTCTAATTAATTAATTACATACATGCTGCAGAGATTGAATTCCCCTCAATATTTTGTATATCATCTCTTTACTTCAATGACTGCAGTCACACAATTTGATATTGTAATAGACAGATTATAGAGAATACTCTCATCTATTGAATTTCACATCTCTTTTACAGTTTCTATAAGTAGATTTAATGTTGTCACTGTGTCATTCATGAACTCTAACTTCAGTCAGATCTTGTATATCTCTCTCTTCATGATTGATCATAAATTCTCAATGAGATTCAAATCAGAGAAATATGATAGTTAAGACATGATTTGAACTCTCATTTTCTGTAAAATGACTCATACAATTCTAGCTGTATGCACAGAAGCATTATCATGTATAAATGTATCTTCTTCTTCTAATATAGTGAGTAGATACACTCAATAGAGTTCACAGATCATCTATGAATTATAATAGAAGAAGTATCAGTATACATCAGAAATAATGAAATTAATATGAAGAATCACACTCTGCTTGATACTTCTTGATTGACAGACTCAGAATCTTCATTCAGTGACATCAATTCTGTTCAGAAATTCTGATTAAAAGCTGCTCAGAATATCTTCTTACATGTCTTCTCACATTTAATCTCTTTAACATCTCTTTGAGTCAGCTGTTCTGAGAGTCATAAGAAGATTTATTTAACTGTAATTTCTTTTTCTCTTTCAACTGTACACTCATCAGATCACTTAACTTGTCATCAATCTACAGCTGTGTAGTCTTTGTAGATGTCTGCTTAGCAAAGACATTGAGCTGTATATATCTTCTTAAGTGCAGAACAGATGTATTAAAGTCATCTTCTTCTTCTCATCTTATTCATGAGATTCTGTATAGATCTTGTTTTAAGCTTGTCATTCATCTCAGCACAGAGATTCTTAGTTAAGACATGAGAATTGATGTGAACAGTCAGATCATAGAGATAATCTCACTCTGTTTCAGACAGTTTTCTAGAAGCTTCAGACTAGAATTTAAACACTTCATTAACATATTCAGTGACTCTTTTCACAGTGATTTTGAGAGTGCTTAGTGAGATCTCAGAGTGAATTTAATGAATGCAGAGTGTAACAGACACAGTACTGAGACAGAGACTCTTTGACATATGCATGTAGAGAGTTGAGATATAAGAGAAAGCTGAGTGAGTAGACTTGACTATATAGTTTGAAATAGTAGTAAGTCTACTACTGTGAGATAAAAGAATATCTTGAGTACTTGATTTATAAAGAAATTTATATGATAAAGATAGTAGCTTAGTTAGATTGAGAATGAATCACTGATTTCTTGAATGAGAGAAGTCAGTATCTAGCTATATAAATAAGTGAATGATAATTCATCTCTATTTTTAATAACTGAGTGTTTTAAAATTCTTCTAGAATCTTCTCTATATCTTCTTATAGAAGAAGTTTAAGCAGCTCTACAGTGACATCTTGAATGAATCTCTCATATTAATAATCAGTAGCTATATAATGTTATAAAAGTTTCAGATTTTATGTAATTATTGAATATACAGATTTTGAGTAAAGAGAAATAATCTTCTATTCAGCACTGCTATAGAGTTTTATAAATGTACAGAGTATGATAATTACTCTCTCTTTTAAAAGTATCATTCTGATAATCTCAAGAATACTGAATGAGATAATATTTTTGTTTATATAGTAATGATATTACTCTGTTTAAGATTTAATTACTGTGTGATATAATAATAAAGAAATATCTTTGAATATAATCTTAATATGTTTCTTTTTTTCTTTCTCATTTAAATAACATCAAATTCAAATGTGCAGTAAGTGATCTAAAGATGTGTTAATTAAGAGTATAGAAAATATGACTAATAGTATTATACAGATTTCATGAAATTTCTTATGAAAAAATAAGTAAATAGTGTCTCTGTTAATAGTAGAAGTTATCATTCAGCTCTCTTAAGCAATAGTGAGTGAACTTGAATGATATATTTATAAGACAGTAAGATGATCAATCTGATATTCATTTAGTGAGTAAAAAGTGTTTATAAGATGCAGCAGCATGTTCTGTAGCAGTTAAGAAAACTAGATTGAAAGACATAGTGATGATGAGTGATAATAGTACTGAGTCACTTTACACACTCTCTGCTCTTCTTTCTGTGTCTATTATGATTATAAAGAAAGTTATAAGAACTCTCTCTCTCTCTTCATAAGTGTTGTTACTGATGTATAAGTTCTCTTATATATAGATGTCTTTTTTTATATCTCTCACTACTGATAAGTCACTGTCTCTCTCTATTAGTAGTGTAAGAGTGTATAACTCTGTATTTCTGATAGAGACTGTCACTTATCTTTACTGTGTTAAACAGCTCAGAAATGAGAGTATATTATATACTCATCTATCAGTGTTTATATATTGCACTAGATATGTATGAAATAATAATACATGTTTTACTGTAAGTTTTTGATGTTGATATTTAGTAGATGTTGTCATGATTCTGATAAGATATAGATTCTCAAATAATTCAGAGCTAAAATTGTGAGTTTTTAAATATTGATAGATACTGTCTGCACTGAGAAGACTTTCTTAATATAACTGAAAAAGAAAGAAAAGATATAAATCTCTGAGATAAAGAAGTATTTTTGAATAATTAATAAGAAGAAGAAACTGACTGAAGCTGCTGTTAATAGTATCTCAGAGATCAATTATTTATTGAAAAAGATCTCACTTCAATTGAAGCAGATGACTGAGATTCTTTATCATTTGATAAGTTCTATTGATTTCTATATATCTGCATGATGCTGTGTTACTAATTTCAAGATAGACAAAGATGTCTGTGCTGTTGATTCTGATTATAGAGAAGAAGTATAATGAGAGTGAGATAGTAGAGAAAGACTGAGATCTTTGAATATTCAATTTACAGACTTCAGCTCTTTAGAATAGTAGTGAGTTCTGACTCAATGAAAAGTCTTTAAGTGCTGATAGATGCTGTCTGTACTGAGAAGACTTTTTTAATATAACTGAAAAAGAAAGAAAAAATATGAGTCTCTGAGATGAAAAAGCACTTTTGAATAGCTGATAAGAAGAAGAAGTTGACTGAAACTGCTGTTAATAGTGTCTCAGAGATCAATTATTTATTGAAAAAGATCTCACTTCAATTGAAGCAGATGACTGAGATTCTTTATCATTTGATAAGTTCTATTGATTTCTATATATCTGCATGATGCTGTGTTACTAATTTCAAGATAGACAAAGATGTCTGTGCTGTTGATTCTGATTATAGAGAAGAAGTATAATGAGAGTGAGATAGTAGAGAAAGACTGAGATCTTTGAATATTTAATTTATAAGCTTTGACTCTTTAGAATAGTAGTAGATTCTGACTCAATGAAATTACATAATTTTGCTGACTTATTTGAAAATCTTGCACTATATGATCTCATTAAACTCTCAAAACTTAATGAGAAAAATAGAAGAAGAGTGTCATAATATTGATAAGATGCTGAGTCATCATCATAAAAACATCTCTGAAAAAACTTAGTGAGAAAAAAGAAGTATCTCAAGCAGTGAATCTCATCTATATCTTTGATATATAATGAGTCAATTCTTACTTACATTCTTATATCTTTTAATCTCTTCTGTGACATTCTCTAAATGATCAAGAGATTCTCATATATTCTCAGATGATGAATAATCTTTTCATTTAATTAGATATTGAATCTTGTTATAATGCATTTGCTTATTCAATATTTCTTTGATAAGATACTCAGTCTGTCTCTCAATCTCTATATTATCTGACTAAGATGATTTCTTCTTGAGATGTTGCTTATAAGATTTCAGACAGAAGATGTGAAAAACTGAATGAATTGATTTGAATGCAGAGATAAGTTATAACTCATATACTTACTTTCTCATCACTCTTATAATTGAAAAAGATTCAAATCAACACTCACTGAGCTTCTTACACAGTCTTATTATCTTAATATTCTTCACTGAAAGTAGCACTTGATTCTCTATTACAAACTTTCTTGAAAGATGTTTCTAATTATAATACTCTGTCTGCTGTTCTTGAGTGTGTTGAATACTTTTCACTATCTTCTCATAAATCTTATCTAGAATTTTCAATCTTGTCTTTATTTTAAATACTGAAGAATACTCTTGATCACTATATTATTCAATATCTTGAGTGATTGTCTTCTTCTTATAAACATTGTCTGCAATGTTTCTGAGTATAAGAGAGTTATATCTGTAATATATGAAGAAAGAAGACATCTTTAAAATTGTGTTCTTTATATTATTATAGATGAATTCAGTGATTGATAAGTGTTTTAATCAATTATTTTGATGATATGAATATTTCTTATATAATTTTATTATCTTAATATTCTTCACTGAAAGTAGCACTTGATTCTCTATTACAAACTTTCTTGAAAGATGTTTCTAATTATAATACTCTGTCTGCTGTTCTTGAGTGTGTTGAATACTTTTCACTATCTTCTCATAAATCTTATCTAGAATTTTCAATCTTGTCTTTATTTTAAATACTGAAGAATACTCTTGATCACTATATTATTCAATATCTTGAGTGATTGTCTTCTTCTTATAAACATTGTCTGCAATGTTTCTGAGTATAAGAGAGTTATATCTGTAATATATGAAGAAAGAAGACATCTTTAAAATTGTGTTCTTTATATTATTATAGATGAATTCAGTGATTGATAAGTGTTTTAATCAATTATTTTGATGATATGAATAAAACATTTGAAGATAGTGTTCTAATATTTGATTCTGATGTTCAGTCTGCTTATTGATTTGAGAATAAAAGATGATACTGAGAAGATGTCTTATAGTAAGATGATAGTAAAAAGCTGATCAATAATAACTAGTAAATAGAGATTCTTGATCAGTGACTAATGACTTCAGAGTATTATAATTGCAGAGAATGAAATCTATAAACAGATCAGTGAGCTCAGAAGTTTTAATCTTCTTATAAGTAGAGATATATTTGATTATCTTTGTAAAATGATTAATAATAACTAATATTGAATCATATCTCTTGATTTATGATAACTTGAGTAAGTCAAGTATAAAATTCATAGAGAGATTCTGTCATGAATCTTTGAGAATAGACAACAGTATCAACTTACTATAATATTTATACTGTGATATCTTGATTCTTTGATAGATATCACAGATCTTGATATATTCTTTAATATCTGTACTAAGTCTGTCTTAAATATATTTGTGCTTGATTAACTCTTCAGTCTTCTCAATGTTAAAATGATCTGTATGAGAGTCATTATAATGTATATGTAATATCTCTTAATATAGTGCTCTACTATGAGAAATGAAGACTGAACTATAAAATAATAGAAGTTCACACTCTTCTAATTATCAATGACTTAACTCTGTGATGACACTGTTCTGCTCAGAATCTATCTCAGTCAAGTTTGATTTAAAGACTTCACTGTCTTTTAACTCTTAAATTTGAGCTGCAGTGAAAGTGTTTCACTGCTGTAACTTCTCTATAAATTCAAGAAGCTGTTGAGCAGAGAGATTATAGACTGTTTTATCTTATACTGTATTAATGATAGTAAAATGTGATATAAAATGTTTATAATTATCAGTGTCACTGCTGTAACTTCTCTATAAATTCAAGAAGCTGTTGAGCAGAGAGATTATAGACTGTTTTATCTTATACTGTATTAATGATAGTAAAATGTGATATAAAATGTTTATAATTATCAGTGTCAGCTCTCAGTGAGAATCTGAGCTCTTGTTTATCTGTTTATCTGAGATATATAGCTGTCTTATCAGCATCATCTTCAGAATTCTGAGACTCTTAACTCTCTACAGATAACTTTTTCTGTAGTGATGAAAGAGACTTTTCTATTAAATTCTTCTTCTTATTCAAAATCTCATAGTTCAGATATCTAGATAATGTGTCAGTGAGATTCAATCAATCTGAGTGATATTAAATATAGAAATCATACTTCAATAGCAGCTTCACTCATCTAGTTTGATAACTTATTAAGTTCTTCATTGTCAAGAAGTAATGTAGATTATTATAATTAGTCAGAACTTGAACTGAATACTTACTCTCTTGAAGATAATATTACTAAGTTTTAAAAGACTCAATGATGATCAATATCTTTTAATTATACATAGAGTAGTGAGTCTGTATAAGTGATAGCTTCTTAGAAAAGAATGTCACTGATCTTTATTCATGATGTCTAGTAGACTCTGTATAGAAGTCTAATTCAATATAGTTTTCATTTATTACATCTGAGTTAATTAATTCTCATTGTTTTCAAGATTCAAAAGTGTCTGATATTAATTAAGAGAAAATTCTGAAGATGTGTCTTTCAGATGTATCAGTCTCATATTAACTTGATAACTCAGAGTCAAAATAATGTAGTATAACTGTATCAGTGAATGCTTGTTTGAGATCTTCAAATAATATTAAGATGATATCTGAAAGAGTAAACAGTCTCTTCATCTTTTCTTTAACACTTTCTTTCAAGATGTTAATTAGATTCATTGCTATTTCTGTGAAGTGTGTCTTTCAGATGTATCAGTCTCATATTAACTTGATAACTCAGAGTCAAAATAATGTAGTATAACTGTATCAGTGAATGCTTGTTTGAGATCTTCAAATAATATTAAGATGATATCTGAAAGAGTAAACAGTCTCTTCATCTTTTCTTTAACACTTTCTTTCAAGATGTTAATTAGATTCATTGCTATTTCTGTGAAGTTATATATGAACTGTTGATAGAAGTTGATAAAGTCTAAGAAAATCTGAATGTTACAGAATATATATAATGCTGATCAGTTCTCTATAGTCTCTACTCTTTTTCTGTTTATTAACATGCTGTCTATCTCTACTATAAAGCTGAGAAACTCAATTTCATGAATAAAGAATAAGCATTTTGCTGTGTTCATATAAAGTTGATATTATCTCAAATAATCAAGTATCTGTTATATGTGTGTCTCATACTCTTTCTTGAATTTTGAAAAGATTAATATATCATTCAAGTAGATAATACAGAAGATGTCAATAAGATCTCACAGTGTCTTATTAATATATACTTAAAAGATTGCAGATGTATTGCAGAGTTCAAAAGATATAATAAAATATTTGAAATTATTATACTTAATATGAAAAGCTGTTTTTCATATATCTTCTTCATTTATTCATATTCTATAGTAGATATCTCTCAAGTTAATCTTTGAGAACATCTTTATATCTGATAATCAATCTATCATTTTGTTAATTAATAATAATGAATATTGATCTTTTATAGTAATCTTGTTAAGATCTCTATAGTTCATACAGAGATGTAATCAATCATTCTTCTTGAGAACAAAAAGAATAGAAGTCTCTGTAGAACTCTTTGACAGACATATTCAGTTTTTAACTTACACTTCTTTAAGATATTTGTGAAGAACATCTAGTTCTTTAATAAACAAATTATAGAGAGATTTATACAGTGCTATAACATCTTTCTCAAGATGAATCTTATATTATATATTTATATCAGAGAACTTTGCTGCTTCTTCTTCTAAGAATATATTTTCATAATCAGTGAATATTTAATCTAACTGTTCATCTTTCACTGAGATGACTTTCAATGTTGAAATCTTCAAGTCTCAATCTTCTGCTATGCAGTATATTGATTCAATATTATCTTCAAGATTATTGTGATGAAAATTCTCAGAGTTTTGTATAAGCATCTGATCATCACTGAGATGATATCATCATATATAAATAGCTCAGTCAATAATTGAATTATACTTATTTAATCAAAACAGCTCAAGAATAATATCTTTGTCAATAATATTAATAGTGTATAGATACATACTTCTGTTCTTTGAGATTTCTTCAGAGTTGACAGCTTGATAGCTTGTATATATAATATTAAACTGATGACTCTTTGTCTCATTTATAAACTTGATATGATCTGACAGATCTATATTCTTTCAATCTTTTGAAAGTGTAAAAAAATAAAATATGAAGTTAGCATTCACTTCAGAGTTAATGAGATATCTTACAGATATCTTTCTCTTGAGAGTATTCAATTTCAGTGTAATATGAACTTGAAGATACTGATATAATTATTCATCTTGAGATTAACTTTCTTTCTCTGACTTATTATTCTTTTTAATAGATACATTTGTTAAAAGAGAAGTAGTTAATACAGATTTTGATTTTAATGAGATATCTTTATAATTACTTCTACTAAACTTAATCTTCAGATAATTACTAGTAAAGTACTTTTTAGTTCTGTAAATAAAGTAAAGATTCTCATCTTGTCTACATTAACATTCTTTTGAAGTGATGAAGAAATTAGAATATTTTATAATCTTTCTATTATTCTTCACACTGATACTGTTATAACACTGTTTAGATTCTGTGCTTGATAAGTTGAAAATAGGCTTTTTATTCTTCTTCTTCAGTGATTATAATTACTGATAAATTTAAGAAGCTAGATTTACAAGCTCAGTTCAATTAATTGATAAGCTTTGATATTAATATATAGTGAAATATATCTTTATATTTAGCTTTACTAAATATAGCTGCATCTTTAATTAATCTAAGCTGATTGAAAGCTCTTCTCAATACTCTTTGAATTTCATATTAAAGTTAACAGAGTTCTCATCTTTCTTCTGATGAAGATAATTGAATCACTGTATTATTATAAAGTCACAGTTGTGATGATCTTTAATTTGATCTAGAAGATGCTTTTTAAATTCTTCTCAGATTATTCTGTTATTGATATATTCAAGCTCTCATTCTTGAGTAATTTAAGTAGTTACTGAAGTGCTATCAAGAAGATTGACAGTATATATAACTCTTATCTTATGAGTGTTAAACTTTTGTAGATTGAGATGATATTTTCATTTAAGTGTATGAGTAAAGTTATGATATTCAGTAAGTGATTTACTTTTATATTTTGAGAGATCTGCTATATCTATTCTCTTCTTATCTTAATATATATAAGTGTGTAGAGGCTATGACAGCAGTAAGACAGCTTGAGATTTGAGAACTGATTATATAGATGAACTGATACTTTCTGAATCTTGCTACAATGTATACACTCTGAAAGCTAATAGATTTGATTCTTCTCTGAAGAGTGAAGTTGAGTTAATTCTTATATGTGTTCAAGATATCATTACAGCTATTCTTACTTAGCTGATTTAAACTAGTAGTCAGATTAAATAATTTGAACTATAATGAGTACAGTGTCAAGATAAAGACTCTTCAGTATATACATATAGAGAATTGAGATATAAGAGAAAGTCAAATGAGTAGACTTAACTATATAGTTTGAAATAGTTGTAAGTCTACTGCTGTAAGATAAAAGAATATCTTGAGTACTTAATTTATCAAGAAATTTATATGACAAAGATAGTAGCTTAGTTAGATTGAGAATGAATTACTGACTTCTTGAATAAGAGAAGTCAGCATCTAGCTATATAGATAAGTGAGTGATAATTCATCTCTATTTTCAATAATCAAGTATTTCAGAATTCTTCTAGAATCTTCTCTATATCTTCTTACTTTCTGAATCTTGCTACAATGTATACACTCTGAAAGCTAATAGATTTGATTCTTCTCTGAAGAGTGAAGTTGAGTTAATTCTTATATGTGTTCAAGATATCATTACAGCTATTCTTACTTAGCTGATTTAAACTAGTAGTCAGATTAAATAATTTGAACTATAATGAGTACAGTGTCAAGATAAAGACTCTTCAGTATATACATATAGAGAATTGAGATATAAGAGAAAGTCAAATGAGTAGACTTAACTATATAGTTTGAAATAGTTGTAAGTCTACTGCTGTAAGATAAAAGAATATCTTGAGTACTTAATTTATAAAGAAATTTATATGATAAAGATAGTAACTTAGTTAGATTGAGAATGAATCACTGACTTTTTGAATGAGAGAAGTCAACATCTAGCTATATAGATGAGTGAGTGATAATTCATCTCTATTTTCAATAATTAAGTATTTCAGAATTCTTCTAGAATCTTCTCTATATCTTCTCATAGAAGAAGCTCAAGCAGCTCTGCAGCAGTATCTTGAATGAATCTCTTATATTAATAATCAGTAGCTATATAATGTTATAAGAGTTTTAGATTCTGCATAATCATTAGATATACAGATTTCAGATAAAGAGAAATAATCTTTCATTTGACATCACTATAGAGTCTTATAGATGTATGAAGTATGACACAGAGATAGCTATATTCTTGACTTCAAAGCTCATATATGTGAGAACATATCTGAGAGCTTAATTCTCTGTTACAGACTATAGTGAATGATAGTGATGAAGAAATATAACTAATAAAATCACAGTAGTATGAGAAAATAGTATGTAGAGAGTATAAAGATTCATTATTTTGAAGAAAATATATGAGAAAGAAGATGAGATTAAGATAGAGGAATTCCACACATATCAGTATAGAGGTAAAAAATAGAGATAAATGAGTGCATTTGAATATCATGTGACACTATAACTACTACTAACTATCATGAGTTAAACTACTTTTGGACTAGTGTATTTTAATTAGAAGTCTCAATAGTTTCAAACTTATTGCGCAGCACTGTACTTCCTATCTCCTGATCAGCCAAACCTTCAGGTTCACCAAGACCCAAGACGTCAGAGACGCTGACTCTATCGTTATACCCCATTCTAGTAACTAAAACAGCGTCCCGATTAATCCTTGCTGGTAAATGTAGGAACACAGTTCGTAACAGATAGGGCCCCCTTCTTCTTCTCCTCCTCTTTCCATAGCTTGCTCCTCTCCATGCCGGCCCGAAATGGTTGAAGTTTATCGATCATCCGGCGTCTCATAAAAGAGAAAGACAAAAGTACTGGCCATCGCCAAACAAAGCTGGGCCAGTCATTACTGATCGGGCGGCAGAGGCAGTTGTCAGGAGCTTGAGATTTAAAAAGGAGCCTCCTTTCTCTTTTGAATTCAACATTCAGTCTTCTCTTTTCCACCGCCAATGCTTGCCTCACACCAAATCCTTTTGAGATTTATTTTTCTCGCCTTCGCATGAGTGTTTGTTGCCAGTTGTTGCAGCAAGATCCCACCCTTTCTAATTATCAGGGGACGCTGGAAGATTTCCTCCGTGAAAGACCGAGGTCATCTCAACGCTATGCCCTGGGCAAGGACTTATCTCGGTAACCTCAGCCACTCCACTCGGAGTTCATACTATCTGATTTGAACTTCAAGCTCTACTAACTTCTGAATCAATCAAGATATATAACTACTTACACGAATCTTAAATAGAAAATAGAAATCAAACTCTTGATAGAATATTCAAGAAAAAATAATTCCTATTTACTTATTAGTAACACAGTGATATATATATTTTTAATATACTTAAGATTTCACTGGAAATTATTTTATAATATTACATTAAGAACAGTGAGAATTAAAAGTAGAAACAATGATAATAATAATAAACCTTTATAAAAAATAAACCAGTGAGTTTGTTTTGGACGATAAGGTGATTTTGCTGCTTTAATCATTCTCCTTGTTGGATATTTCCTATAGGCCCGCCGCGCAGGGTGGAGAGGGGTGTGGGTATGAGCGAGTCTGGATGGGTAGCGTGGATCACAAGCGGGCGTTCGCCTTAAAACAGCTTCAATTTCGATTGATTCATTGCTTACTTTATTTACCTTGCCTTGCCTTGCCTCTAGGAAAGACAAAAAAGTGCGGGCGAATTCATATGAGACCAGAATTTGAGAGAAGCAAAAGGGGGCTATTAGATTATAAGTAATCATTATTTATTAGAATTATGACACAGATTGGGCAACACAAGAAGGAAATAAATAAAGGGTGAACAAATCGACGTAGGATCGACAGGGAGAAAAGTAGTAAAATAGTAGCATGCCAGAAACTCACAGGTCTCTAGCATGAGAAAGGTATATAGACTATCTATACACATGCAACACGCACACGTTTCGACTTCATCATCTCCGGCCCTCTCGCACAGGCGCAGCCCCATCTTCCTTCTCCGCTCGCGGTGGTTGTTGTTGTTGCTGTTGCTGACCCACACCATCGCCCCCAGAATTACTCCTCTTTCCGAAGTTCTGCTTCATCTCGTCCTTTGTCTCCTCCTTCTTCGCCTGCTCATCCTTCTTCAAAATATCTTCGATAGCCTTACCATCCTTCGCCCACTCATCTTTCGTGTCTTTAAAGTGTTCCTGCACGAACTGTGCTCGCTCGGCTTTCTCCTTCTCCTCCGCTTCGCGCGCCTTGCGCTCTCGCTCCATCTCCTCCATGTGCCTGATGTCGTCCAGACTCGGCTCGTAGAGATGCCAGATGGTGTAGTGGGGCAGGCCGACGACGGAGAATTTCATACGCTTAGCCATCTGTTTTGAACGTCGGGCGGGTTAGATGTGGAAAGCGAAAAGTATTTGAGCAAACCAGAGAGATGAGAAAAAAAAAATTGTAATTATATAATCTTACCTTTCCAAACGCCTCGGTCTCCGCATGCTTCTCGAAGCTAAATGCCGGGAAATGGACACCGGAACGGAATACCCTAGCCTTGGCTAGGATGCTCACGCCACCCACGCCATCGAGGTCCATTTCCATATCCGGATCTCCATAGGGGTCTCTGAGATATGCCAAGTGCGGGCGCCAAGTAGCATACTCCGCATAGCCTTCCACAATAACAGCATCTTCGTCTAGAGAATCCGCTAGGGCCAGCGCGGTCTCTGATTCTTTCCACGAGTTCAAGTCGTAGGGTTGTTCTCCACCAAGCCAATCGGGAAGTGGCCGCCAAACGTCTGCCGTTTAAAGGTTAGTGGCCTAGGAATGTATATATGCATATAAAGGTACACCCATAGGTCAAACTCACTTGGTACAATAACATCCTTATTATGCCTCATTAAATCCTCCAAGATAGTAAAAGGCGCGGTTTCAACATCAGCATCTCTCCAATATACCCAACTGTGTGTTGGGCGGAGAGTGGCACTCAGCAGCCAGTTCCTCGCTTGGGCCATAAGTTTTCTTCGGGACGCCTGTGCAGCAAAGCCATGCCTGCTTTCCACGTCTTGCTTGACCTTTTGTCCAAAATCCTTCTCAATGACGGATATCTCTCCGTAAGGCTGTTTAGGGTCGGGATCATCCTGCAATTCCTCAAGCATTTTTGTAAGGGTCTCAAGGGTGTTGTCTTTCGAATCGGAAACGAGGAAGGCGAGATCTATGAGGTGATGTGGGTAGGTAAAATTTCGTAGATGGGAAAAGAACATGGGTAGATGTGACTCCGCGTCTCTAAGGGGTGTGCAGAGGAGGACTCGCTCCTGTCGTTCCCAGCCCCGGGCAGTTCCTTGAAAGTCTGAGAGGTCATAGTATCTAACGGTCTCCAGTTGAAAGTCGTCGACGGAAGAAAAGAGGCCAAACGTTATAGTTCCTAATATCGCAGCTCGCCAGGAGGGGAAAATTAAAAGTAAAATAAAGAACGAAAGGCCGCCAAGGACGCAGAGCCGTTGTATGAGCTGTTGTCTTCGGCGCAACGCAGAATGTGAGCGTGGTTGAAATCTATTTTGAAGGAGAAAAAGTATGTATTGGATGGAATTAGCCAAACTCGTTCACACACCGCGCCAATCATAGCGCCTGTCTGCAGTAGGGGAAATGACAAAGGGCTTCCTATCATCTTTTTTCTTTCTACATGTACAGAGAAGAAAAACGTACCTATGAGGTGATATTGAGAAAGTCCCGCCCTCCCCGCGCGGGTAGGCGGTATAACCATTCGAGTAGGGAGAATGCCCCTTCATCCCTCCCAGACGAACAGCATGTATGAAAGAGTAATTCCCACGGATAGCAGCTGCCCCAGCCTCGCGGGTTGAACGGGCAGGAGCTAGAAGACTAGGAGCGGCCGGCTATATATATATATGTGTGTGTGTATATATTTTATCAGAGGCCACACATGCCCCTTGGCCTGAGACAATGTTCCACCTCCGAATCTGCGGAGGTTCTGTATATGCGGAATTGCGTCCACAGCCCAGAGAGAACCAAAATTCAAAAACCAAGAAAAAATCCGATTACTCAAAACCGCTCCAGATAGGGTATAAATGCTGTTAAATGCGTCGTGTTGGCTGCAGCGAGGGTCGGGAGCGCCGCGGCTCTCAAAGGATAATGGGGTAATTGGAGGGCGGTAGAAAGGACAGGTATGTAGCGTCGTGTAACGGCTTTCAGAGACCCAGGATATGGAGGGCTGTCTAGTCGTAGACACAAACAGAAACCATATAAACGACAAAGGATCGAGAAATCAACCCGGACCCTCTGCAAGTCAAAAAGCGTGCGAACAGCAACGGTGTCATTTCTTTTGGTTTTGGCAGATTTCAAGATGAACCTTGGAAATCACGGTAGAGGTCTCGGAGCGGAGGTTGATCCGAGGCCGGCTGACTAAATAGTTAGGTAAGCGGGCTCATACGAGGCTGTGGTTGGACAGAAACAAATCAGTTCATCCAACTAGCCAGATAGCGCAGTTGTTGCAGAAGAAATACTCGGTAACCTGTGTCCACTCTGCTAGGCTCTGGGGCTGCTGGTTGGCCTCCAGCCTCCAGGGGGACGGGACCCTGAGCTGCTCTGAAACATAGTGCTGTTCTGCTAGCCTCTCAGGGCGTTGCAGCGGTGCAGCCACAATAACTCTTGTTTCTTCAGCCATATGTTGCTGCCCAGTGCTTAACACGAATATCTCTCTAGTTCTAGAGTCACTCCCTCGCCCCTTTTTTTGCACCCTGCTTCGCCTAAACCTCAGGAGGGTACATGGACTTTATGTGAATTGCCTCTGCACAATTTCAGGCAGTTGCATGCGCCGTTCTGGCGCCCGTGCTGGTCCTTGGAGGTTAGCATGCACCATGACAATGATTATGACAATAATACAGTTATATCCGCGGACACGTCCTTCATCAAAGGACCAATTTATGCAATTGATTATTATTGCGTTTTTGAGAGGTTTGAGCGAGGTGGCGCCGTAAACACTTGGCGGAACGCGCCGATGGGAGTGGGCTTTGCCGCCATAAGCCTGTTTAACGCCATTTAACCTCGCGCTGGGCATCTGAACCTCTATTTTCAACCCGACCCGAAAAAAACAACACTAGAGCTCTGACAAGACTTTGTATGCTCTTATATGTGACATTGATTATGTGGGACAGCAGAAAGAGATTGATCAGACGGTAAAGATCTTCGTGAACGGATTAACTAATATTGAGAATTTTCTTGGAACAGAGGGGGAGACACCGCTCGTAGGTTTAAAAACGACTATGTTAGTAGGAAGGGAAACTCTCATATATACGAATGTATACGGATTCACCTTTTCAAATTTGTCCCCTCAACTTGCCCGCCTCAGTTTTCTTCGGCGGCTCAGATGGACTTGTTCAAGTGTCCTGTGCTCTTTAGGAAATAGCCCAACTGAGATCTAGCTGAACAACTTCCTGCAGAACCGGTCGGTCCACCTCCAACTCGAATGTATGTACTGCGAAGTTTTGCACGGATGCATACTCAAAGTATACTTGAAAGGCCAGTCGCAAAGTTGTAAACCATCCAAGATGAATCCAGGCTTCGTCCAATGTCCGTCCACTAACGCGCTCCATACCAAACATGAACATTCTCAGCTGTCTCGATCGTCCGCTTTACGCCGGGTGCGCTGATCCCAAGGAGTGTTGCCAGCTGCAAGGCATCAATCATGCCTATTTCCTCACCATGCAAGAACTGTTTTGCTATTAGGGTTTGGAGAGAGGAAAAACACTCTTGAAGAGGCTCCGGATGGCTCGGATTCAAGAATGTAACGAGCCAGTGTTGGACTACCATGTTCTGAGAGAAGCTGTTCGTCGAACCCTGAACCCATCGCAGAATGCAACTGGAGTTGCCAGGCAGCGTGGCGGCATTTGGGACTTGAAACTGTGGCAAAGGCTGAATTCAAGCATCTTGAAGCTTCCAGGTGATATTATTTATAGGGCTTACTGAACCTTCTTTTTTATTATTAATTGAGAGCTTCGAAGTCTGCATACTTCTTCAGATACTCAATTCAAATTTATATATATATATATATTTGGCCGTATCTTCGAATAAATCTTAAGACTCACCATGATTAAACATTTCAAAGTATGAACGCATGAATGTTACCTATAATAAGCTATATATAGCTCTCCTCCCCAATTTCCAACATTCATAAGGCTCAAAGAACCAAGCAATGACTGTTGCGTGGAGATGGATCCCATTCGAGCTATACCAGAAGATAAGGGACACCGGCCAGGAAGCGAGAAGGTTGTTCGGGCCAAACCCCAGCCAAGGGGTGAAAGGAAATAAACAAAGAGGATAACATTCTCCAAGATGAAAGAACTTCTTCTGGTGATAAGCAGCTCACTCTAGCAACACCTCAATCCTGCCTTTTCCATCGAGGGGTAAAAAGCATCAAAGTAACTCGTCGAATGCGCACCACCCTCCTCAACACTGCCACCAGGGATATATATCACCCCTCCTCCATCCCCATGACAGTTCCCCTCGACCCCCACCGCAGCAATCCCATGTCGCGGCTCCGCCATGGGCCCTAATCGCTCCCACACCCGCTTCTCAACATCAAACACCTCCGTCTGGTTAAAAACGCCCGATGCCACCGCCTCATTCCCCTCCCCACCAAACGTATAAATCCGCT